>CAUYPK010004643.1:0-22853 GCA_963574355.1 Loris lydekkerianus
GCTACCAGACCTGAGACTGTACTATAAATCAATAGTTATCAAAACAGCATGGTACTGGCACAAAAGCAGAGAAGTAGATGTCTGGAACACAATAGAGAACCAAGAGATGAATCCAGCTACTTACCATTATTTGATCTTTGACAAGCCAATTAAAAACATTCAGTGGGGAAAAGATTCCCTATCTAACAAATGGTGCTGGGTAAACTGGCTGGCAGCCTGTAGAAGATTGAAAGTGGACCCACATCTTTCACCATTAACTAAGATCAACTCTCACTGGATTAAAGATTTAAACTTAAAACATGAAACTATAAAAATACTTGAAGAATATGCAGGGAAAACTCTTGAGGAATCAGCCTGGGTGAATATTTTATGAGGATGACTCCCCCAGGCAATTGAAGCAGTATCAAAAATACATTACTGGGACATGATCAAACTAAAAATCTTCTGCACAGCCAAGAACATACTAAATAAAGCAAGCAGACAGCCCTCAGAATGGGAGAAATATTTGCAGGTTATACCTCCAATAAAGGTCTAATAACCAGAATCCACAGAGAACTCAAACATATTAGCAAGAAAAGAACAAGTGATCCCATCTCAGGATGGGCAAGGGACTTGAAGAGAAACTTCTCTAAAGAAGACAGATGCACAATCTACTAACACATCATCCTTAATCATCAGAGAAATGCAAATCAAAACTACTTTGAGATATCACCTAATCCCAGTAAGAGTAGCCCACATAACAAAACCCAAAACCAGAGATATAGACGTGGATGTGGAGAAAATGGCACACTTCTACACTGCTGGTGGGAATGCCCACTAATACGTTCCTTCTGGAAGGATGTTTGGGGAATACTTAGAGGCCTAAAAATAGACCTGCCATTCAATCCTATAATTCCTTTACTAGGTTTATACCCAGAAGACCAAAAATCACAATATAACAAAGACATCTGTACCAGAATGTTTATTGCAGCCCAATTCATACTGCTAAGTCATGGAAGAAGCCCAAGTGCCCATCGACCCATGAATGGACTAGCAAATTGTGTACATGTATACCATAGAATATTATGCAGCCTTAAAGAAAGATGGAGACTTTACCTCTTTCGTGTTTACATGAACGGAGCTGGAACATATTCTTCTTAGCAAAGTATCTCAGGAATGGAAGAAAAAGTATCCACTGTACTCAGCCCTACTATGAAACTAAATTATAGCTTTCACATGAAGGCTATAACCCAATTATAGCACAAGACTATGAGGAAAGGGCCAAGGAAGAGGAAGGGAGGAGGAAAGTTAAGGTGGAGGGAGGGTAATGGATGGGGCCACACCTATGGTGCATCTTAGAATGGGTACAGGCGAAACTTACTAAAGGAAGAATACAAATATCTACATAGAATAACTAAGAAAATGCCATGAAGGCTACTTTGAACAGTTTGATGAGAGTATTTCAGATTGTATATGAAACCTGCACATGGTACCCCTTGATTGCACTAATGTACACAGCTATGATTTAACAATAAAAAATAAATAAATAAAGAATAGGAAAAAAGTAAAATGTATTTCATATATACAAAAAAGTGGCCAAGGATTATATGTTTTTTAAAGTCAGCAACAAGGAAAAATTGATAAGTTGAATGAATTGCTACTAAAGAGAATGAAATAATAAATGTTCTAACAATGTAATACAACAATAGAATAAAATAGTAAAGAGAATAAAATTTACTTTGGTGATAAAAAAGTAAAAAAGCTATAACAAAAATACTTTGGATTGGATGAGACAAGATGGCTGGCCAGAGACACTAGTGGCCAGATTGTCTAAGAAAGAAGAAAAAAATTTAGATGAAAAAGAAAAAACAAACCCACACATACCGGGTATACTTCTATGGGGAAATTGCAAGAATCCATAAGAGATTCCACAGGAAGAAATCACAGAGCAGAACAAGAAGGAGCAAGATATCAACCGAGGTCAACCCCTGAGAGGCTTGGAGCCCAGTGAAAAGAATAGATGGGAGATTTGGTTCAATTTCCCTTTCATCTCTGGCAGTTAGCAGGCTCCTAAGCTCCTGTAGAGTCTGTCCTCCCTTATGAACCCAAAAGCTACTGTTGCCAGTCAAGTGGGGAGCTTCCTGAACACAAAGCACTAAGCTGCCAGCCCCCTTGGGGTGCTTCCTGTCACCACAAATCCCTGCCAAGATAGCAGGCATCATATTGCTTTTCCATCCACTGTAATAGATGGAAAAATTTGTCCTCCTCAGTGACTTCAGTGCCTCAGTTTTTGTCTTGCTCATTCCCCACAAGCATTTCCCAAATCCAGCCCAGACTGTGGGAGCCATAGGGGCCAGTGGGTCCTGGGGGATCTGTGTGACCCCAGAACCTGGACATTCTGGGTGAATTGACTTTTGGGAGGGAGAGAGATTACCAGAGTGCTAGATTTCTTTCATTTGGAGTCTTTACCTCTCCTTTCCCTTGGGAAATTCCCTAAAATTTATTACCTATAAATTTTACAGACCTGCAAAGAAGGGCTAGTACCCATACTGGAGAAATTGTTCTATAACACTGAGAAGGAAACACTCTCCAACTCATTCTACAAAGCTAGTATCAGCTTGATACTAAAGCTAGAAAAAGATGTAAGAAAAAAAGAAAACTACAGCCCTATATCCCTTGTAAATATAGATGCAAAAATCCTCAATAAAATACTAGCAAACCAAATTCAACAGCACATCTGAAAAATGTGCTTCATCCCATGGAGGCAAGGATGGTTCAACATATGCGAAGCATTAAATGTGATTCCCACATAAACAGAAGCAAAAACAAAGACCATGTAATCATCTCAATAGATGCAGAAAAAACCTGTGAGATCATTTAGCACCCTTTCGTGGTAAAAACCCTCAACAAACTAGATGTACAAGGAACATATCTCAAAATTTTAAAAGCTGTCTATGACAAACCCACAGCCAATATCATACTGAATGGGGAAAAGTTGAAAGCATTCCTGCTAATAATTAAAAGAAGATCGGTGACCACTGCCACCATTTCTATTCAACATAGTGCTAGAATTCCTAGCCAGAGCAATTGGGCAAGAAAAAGAAATAAAGAATATTCAAATTAGAAAAGAGAAGATCATACTATTGCTTTTTGCTCATGGTATGATCTCATATTTAGAAAACTCCAAAGTCTCTACCAAGAGACTCCTAGAATTGATACATAAATTCATAAATAAATTCATCCAAGTCTCAGGTTACAAAATCAATGTACATAAATTAGTACTATTTGTATACACTTATTACAATCAAAGGGATAGTCAAGTCAGAGACTCAATACCATTCACAATAGCAACAAAGAAAATAAAATACCTAGGAATATATTTAACCAAGGAGATAAAAGATCTCTACAAAGAAAACTACAAAACACTGAAGAAAGAAATCACAGATGATGTAAACATATGGAAAAAGATATTATGCATGTGGATCAGTAGAATCAATGTTGTTAAAATATCCAGACTACCCAAAGTGATTCACAGATTCAGTGCAATCCCCATCAGAATACCAATGTCATATTGCACAGATCTAGAAAAAATAATTCTACCTTCATTTGGAACCAGAAAAGATCCTGAATAGCCAAAGCAATCTTAAAGACAAGGAAAAAACCTGGAGGCATCACATTACCAGACTTCAAATCGCACTACAAAGCTGTAGTAACCAAAATAGTGTGGTATTGGCACAAAAATAGAAAAACAGACCAATGGAAAATGTTGGAGAACCCAAATAAAACCCAGATAAAACCATCCACATATAGCCAACTAATCTTTGACAAAGTGTAGACAACAATATATATAGTACACTGTGGAAAATAAGCCCTATTCAATAAATTGTGCTGGGAAAGTTGGAGAACCATGTGCAGAAGAATGAAACAGGATCCCTATCTCATCATTCACAAAAATTAATTCAAGATGGATAAATGACTTAAACATTAGGCATGAAATTATATGAATTTGAGAAGAAAATGTCAAAACATACAAACAACAACAACAACAAAACCTTTTCTAGATGTCAGTCTAGCAAAGAATTTGTATAGATGACTCCTGTGACAATCACAGCAATGACAAAAACACAGCAAATAGACAACCTACAGAATGGGAGAAAATATTTGCAAGCTATACATTTGATAAAAGGCTAATACCCATGATCTATAAAGAAGTGAAGCAAATCAACAAGGAAAAAACCAAACCCCATTAAAAAGTAGGCAAAGGACATACACGGAAGCCTTTCAAAAGAAGATAGACAAATGGCCAATAAACATATATGAAAGTATGCTCAGCATCTCTATTCACCAAAGAAGTGCAAATTAAAACCACAATGAGATATCACCTTACCCCAATTAGATTTTTAATTTTATTAAAAAGTCCAAAAACAAGAGATGCTAGTGTGGATGCAGAGAGAAAGGAACACTTATATACTGTTAGTAAGACTGAACATTAGTACAACCGCTATGGAAAACAGTATAGAGTTTCCTTGAAGAACTAAAGGTAGACCTACTATTTGATCCCACAGTCCCACTACTGGGTATGTACCCCAGGAAAAGAAGTTATTTTATCAAGAAGATATCTGCACTTGAATATTTATTACAGCACAATTCACAATGGAAAGATGTGGAACCAACTCAAATGGCCATCAATTCATGAGTGGATTAACAAAATGTGGTATGTGTATATGTACCATGGAGTACTACTCAGCTATGAACAATGATGAATTAATACCTTTTCCAATAATTTGGATGGAGCTGGAAACCATTATCATGAGTAAAGTATCTAAAAAAATGAAAAAGCAAACACCACATGTACTTACTATTAAATTGGAGCTAACCAATGAGCACACATGCACAGAGGGAAGTAAGATTCAGTGGAAATCAAGCAGGGGGTGGGGGAAGGAGTGAGGAGGGGATGGGCAACAACCTACCTTATGGGTACAATGAACACTATCTGGGTGATGTGCACACTTACAACCCCAACTCAAGCATAACCAAAGTGATCCATGTAACTAAAAACATTTGTACTCCCATCACATTTTGAAATAATAATAATAATTAGAAAAATCATAGACACTTTTATGATAAGAGAATAAGAAAAGCTGTAATGAAGAATCACAGTTGGGATAGTATGCCAAACACTGTAAGAAAAAGTAATTTGGAACTGGATTTTGAAAAAATAAATTTTCAGCAAGTTTTAAAGAGTTGGTAGCACAGATAAAATCTGAATTCTCAGATGTAGCAAATTCTGCGACTCCTTAGTGGGAAGGTGAGGGCAGAGGACCCTGGTGGTAGGAAGAATTTCAGATCTTGCCCCTGGCAACCATGAAGGCCTAGAAATGGGCCCTTCCATCCACAGGTGTACTCAATCAGTCATCCTTCTGGCTTCAGGGACACTGCATGCATGTATGTAGTACCACATGAAACCACTGGGTTTCTCACTTGCATGGCTACATTGGGGATCATGTTGTTAAGTGTAATTAGTAAATAAAGGGAGAAGAATATATCTAGAAGAAGAAAAGACAGAGAAGATAATAAGGTTGATTTTGAACCTTTTGAGTTTTAAATATGTAAATTTCATCTAACACAATACAGTCAATAGGCAGCATCTTTTGAAGACAGTGAATAAGGTCTGGGCATTCCAGTTAGTGGTAGGGATAGAAATAAAGACTTGAGAATTATTGTGGGAAAGACAAAGGACAGAGAAAGGAGAGGATCAGTAAAAAATGCATAGATAAAAAAAGATAAAGACATGGAAGCAGAGGGCAGAAGCTAATGTGTGTCAGAAAGGGGAGCTGGTGATGGCCAGAAGTTAGTACCGGTAATTGAGGAATTAAACTGATGGCATTGGCTTCATTAATTTAATTCCTATAGACAGAGATCCTTGCACTGGGACCATAGAGAGAGGGACAGTGATTGCTCATTCCTTTTACCTGTTTTTTTGTTCATTTGTTTGTTTTTTACAAACAATATCAGATTAGATCTAATATTTCTTTGAATCTCTTGTGTTCTAAGAGTTCTTCTTCTCTGTCCTGTTAATCAATTCTAAGATAACCTTATTCATTGGACCATCAATGAATAAAGAGTGTTGGAAGTTCCAAGATGGTAGCACCTGAGCTGCCTGCATGCTCTCTAAACCTGCTAAATGATTCCTAAAAGATGAGAGAATTCAAATTCTGGCTTCCACTGAGAATTGAATATCCCAAACTGCCTGATGCACAACCCCAGCTGAGACCTAATGCAAGTATTTTGCTTAAGAGAACCCGCAAATGCGAGGTGCTTCTAACAATATGTGTCAAGCAGTGTGTAGCTGATGGTAGGAGTTAGATTTATGCATATTGTGGTCGTCCATTTCCAGCTGCTTTTGTGAAGTCAAACTTTTTTTATGTTAACAGATCACATTATTATCACATTTAGCAGAGAATAATGAGATATGATGGTGATACATCATTGGCAGCTCATAGCACCATTTGAAAACATGCTTGTTTTTAAGTCTGTAATAATGGGTCAGAAAGAAAGGCATACTCTGGCATGCACCCTCTCTCACACACACATAAACACAGCTCTTAACAGCTGGTCCTGAGTAGCTCTTTGTAAATGTTTTATTTCCAGGAGGGAATGTCTACAGTGGCTTACAAGAGTGCCTTTTTTCTCCCAATTAACTAAGGGGACAGATACATCTCAGAGTTTATCTAAGTGACAAGTAGGATTTGCTAAAATTCTGAACAGCACTCACCATGAACTGGATAGAGGTTACTTTGGGAGATTCACACTGCATTGATTCTGTAAAAAGATTGTTGATGTGATATAGCTAGAAAAATGAAGTATATAGTATATGATTCTTTGTCTCTCCCCCTGCCCCAGCTTAGGAATATGCTGCATAAGCATTTCCTTGGTGGTTTTTGCATCCCATGTACTATATTTATCTAAACTTATATAATCAAATTAAACTTTTAGCACATGCTAGCTCATGTGATGATAAATTCCATAATGTCCCTTCCTTGCATGAAGTAAGATAGTCTGTTTATTCAAAACTTTACTTTGTTTGAGATTTATGATCTGAAGAAGAGCCTGTCAGGTGCAGAGAACAATGTATGCCTGACATGTCTGGGGAATTAAACATTGGAGAGATTTTGTTTGAGTATGTGAGAGGGGGTGATGGTGGTGACAGGTAAAGCCAGGAGGGTGGAGAGAGGCTCTGGTCAGAGAGAACCTCAGTAGAAGGCTAAGCATTTTAACTCTATGCTGGAAGGAAACAAAGGGAAAGGATAAAGGATTACATCATGTTTGGATTGGAAAATAGACTATATAATTAAATTCCTATAGCTGCATGTAATGTTCAGTTTTTCTTAGTTATAGAAAGTTAATCTGGTGATATTACTAGAATGACATTTGAGGTCTTAAAAGTGGGCAGAAAATTCAATAATTAATTTCAATATGGACAGGGCACTTAGGATGATAGTGATGATTAGCTAATTCACTCTGTGATCATCATGCTGTGGGCTATCAAATATAGCCCTGGGAAGGGTTTGAGACTCATTACAGCCTATTGGTTTGTGCCCTGGGCCAGTACACTCCTTCAGGAAAAACAACCAGCAAAATATTGGACAACAACATGAAGGATCTTTGAACCAAACAGAAAATGTTATTCTACCAGTGTAGAAATGTCATAGTACAGATTTGGGAACTACATGTGAAAAATGAGTATTGATCAGACCAGGCACGTGGCAAGGTTCATCATTGTCCCAAAATGGCAGCAGGCATCTCTCCCGGAGATCTATGAAAGAAAAGGACAAATATGGGAGCTGAGCTGAAGTAAAGAATCAAGATTTTGTGATGATAAATTCAAGCAGGCCAGACAGAGCATAGGAGCCTAGATATAGCTAATTCTGGAACCAGCAACTAAGAAGGATAGACATAAGCAGAGAAGCAGAAGAGGGAGGCAGAAGGAGAAGGCAGAGAGATTCAGAGCCATAGGATTAGAAGTGCCATTTCTGGCTCTAAGATGTATAAGAACCTGGGAGTGGCCTCTAGGATCAGAGGTTGACAGCAAGCAAGGAAATGAGGACTCTTGTCCTTCAGCCATGAGGAGGTGAATTCTGGCAATAATCTGAATGAGTTTAGGAGTGGTTTCTTCCCCATACCTTCCAGATGAAAGCCCAGCCTGGCTGATACCTTGACTTTGACCCTGTGAGACCCAGTATATAAAACCAAGTCCACTCAGACTTCTGACCTACAGAACTGGAAGATAATAAATTAGTGGTATTATTTAAAAAGAAAAAAAGGGAAGAGAAGAGGAACGGAGAAAAGGGAGAAGAGAGTAGAGGAGAGGGAAAGTCAAAGCCATCAAGAATTTCTGAGTAGGAAATCACATGCTCAGTGTTGCCTATTAAGGCAGCTGTTTCTGTGCTTCCATTTGTGTTTGTGCGCGTTGAGTGTTTAAAGGCTCTAGAAGTGTGCAAAAACAGATCACTGTTCAGACATTATATTTTCATCTTTCCGTTTCCAGTGACATCAGTTATCTCAGTGACAGAAGTTGTGTGGCTTCAGATGGGGATGTCACCAGCTTCTCTTATTTCTCTCCTGGAGATGTCTGCCATCCTTTGAGGTGATAAATGACAGGTGTCAGCATACCCTGATGTTGAATTGGGGACTGTACACAATGTTGTGTGTTTCTGGACCTCACAGGCACTCTCTTTTTTCTCACTGAGCACACAGAATAATAATACTTTCCTCACTGGGCTACTGGCAGGAGCAAATGAAGCCATCTGTATAAAGTTTCTAGTGCAGTGTGGGGCAAGTGCCGTTCCCTTGAATTGTGCTGTACCAATCCCACAGGTCATATGACTTCTGATTAAGCACCGCATAATCAGATACAACTGATACTTATCAAAGATCTACTTAGTTTGTGGTTATATGCTTTTCTATTTAATCCCACAATACCTATTTTGTAGACTGCTTTGGGCATTTTAAAAGAAACCAAAGAAAAATGACACATAATTTTGGAGGCTAAAAACAATCCTAATGATTGTTTAATTTGTAGAAAACAATCTAAGACCCAGAGAATTTTCAGAGGATATAAGCTAGATATTAGCGGGTCTACACTTGAAGGCCAGGGTTTCTGGCCTTTGGTCTGGTCCTCATTCTCCCACGTAACTCATACCCATCAAGACGTCAGTGGTTTTTATTGGATTGACTACTCAAAAATGGTGCTGTCCGTGGTGATCCAGCAAGGCATCATAGATAAGCCTTACTGTGGACTAGCTTTTCACTTATTGACCTTGCTGTTGTTTGAGACACTAAATATATGTCTTGTAATTTATTAGGATATAAAGCAATTGTACCGCAAGGAAATATCTCTATCCAAAGTTTACTGCTTACAACTCTAAAACGTTAATTAAGCAAGTGTTTATATAGAACTTAATACATGACAGGTACTCTTTCAAGGGCTTCATAAAATTTACAAAAATTAAGTTATTTAATTCTTATGAGAACTTTGTAAATGAGATAATATAGCTATCTTCATTTTTCAGATGAAGAAAGTAAGACCTGTGCCTCTCTACAGAGAATAAAACTTTCTTGAGCTGGACATGGTAGCTCACACATATAGGCAGCATTTTGGGAGACTAAGGCAGGAGGATTATTTGAGCCCATAAATTCAAGACCATCCTGGGCAACATAGTCAGAGCCAATTTCTATAAGAAATGAAACAATTAGCCTGCCATGGTAATGTGTGCCTGTCGTCCCAGCTCCTTTGTAGGCTGAGGCAGGAGGATTGCTTGTGTCAGGAATTTGAGGCTGCAATGAGCTATGATGAGGGCACTGCCCTTCAGCTTGAGTGACAGAGTGAGATCCTCAGCTCTAAAGAAAAAAAAAAAAAGAAAGAAAAAAGAACTTTCCCAAAGTTGTAAAAATGCAAAGAAGTATAAGGAACTACAATCTGGCTCCAGAGTTCCTGTTGTTAACCTCTCCACTGTATCTTCTCTCTAAAATTATCAAAAATATTGAATGTGTCTCCCAGCTGTCTCCTGTCTGAATGTTGCATCACTTTTCCAAGGGGCTTAAAGTCCATTTAGGCTTTTCCAAACTTCCTATGTCTCTGATTATCTTGCTTACCTATATTCGACTCATAACCTCTCCATTCTCTTTGCTATATACTTTGGTTACAGAAAATCAGAGTTTAGCAGGGTAAAAGATGAAATACCCTGACATTAACTATTAACTCATTCACTTATACTGTATGTCATGTGCTAGGTACTAGGTAAAGCAGAAACTAAAATACACATGGCTCTTATCCTCTTGGTGCTCTCAGTTTTGTGGGGGAGCTGGACATTAAACAAGTAATCACATAGAGAAATATGTATTTCAAACTAATATAAGTGATATGAAGAAAGATATTGGATGCTGTTATGAGAAAATGTAATAATATAATCTATTTTACATTAAATAGGGAGATTATGTAAAGCCTCCTTCAGAAAGTGATTTTTAAGCTTGTAAAGCAAGGGTATATTATGGTCAGCCAGGATATGCCTAGGGGTAATGGCATTCCTAGCAAAGGGAACAGCAGGGCAAAGGCTCTGAATTAGGAAATAGACTGGCACATTCAAGAAATTGAAAGAGGATCCATTGAGAACAGAATGAATGTAGTGACTGTGGAGGAGGAAGTGACATGGCATGGCCGGAGAGCTGGTGAGATCAGATGGTGTGAGGACTCGCAAGCCAGACAGACACTGCAGATGTTATTCTAAGCATAGTGGAAACTGTTGGAACATTATAGGGTCAAGACGTAGCCAAGAATTGCTGAGAAGCAGGTGCGAATACAAGTAAAGAGTTGGGGGAAGGCTGTAATCACAGACCCAGGAGGTTTGTGGTTTGAAGTAGGGTGGGGGCAGTGGATGTAGTAGACAAATTCAAGATGTATTTTTGAGTTATAACTAATAGGATTTGTTGATGAACTGGTGATGGGGATTAGAGAGAAGAAATGTCAAGAATTATTTCCAGGTATGTAATAAAAATTTGTGAATGTACTAGACCATTTATTGAGATGGGAAACACTGGTGGTCAAGGTAGCAGGCACATCCCTGGTGCAGCTCAGGCTGTGTGGCCTGGGGAGACCCACACAAGAGCAACACCTGGCACCACTGTATAGCTGCCCACTTTAGTTCTCAGTGGCTGTCTTTGTGGGAGCACCTGCCTACCCCTAAAAAGTTCTTTGTTATGGCTGCTCCTTCTTCATCTCTTCCTCCTCTTCCTCCTCTTCCTCCTCGTCCTCCTCTTCTGCCTCCTTCTCCTCCTCCCCTTTCTCTTCCTCCTCATCTTTCTTCCCTTCCTCCTCCTCCTCTTTCTCTTTTCCCTCTTCCTCCTCCTCTTCTTCCTTCTCTTCCCTTTCCTCCTTCTCCACCTCCTTCTCTTCCTCCACCTCCCTGACCTGCTCTTCCCCCCCATCTCTCCATTTTTCTTCCTTTTCTTTTGATGGGGGAGGCGTGCGGGGATAGACAGCGTCTTGCTTTGTCACCCACATGGCTAGAGGGCAGTGGTGTCGCCAAAGCTCATTGCAACTTCCAACTCCTGGGCTGAAGGGATCCTCCTGCCTCCGGCTTCAGAGTAGCTGGGACTACAGATGCATACCTCTACACTGGACTAATTATTCTTTTTCTTTGTAGAGAGGGGAGTCTTGCTCTTGCTCTTGCTCTTGAACCCCAGGCCTCAAGTGATCTTCCCACCTCAGACTGCCAAAGTGCTATAGGGCCTGCCTTCTTCTTGGTTTTAAGTGAATTTTGGATACAGGTGGCCAGAAAAAATGAAATCTCAACTTTTCTTCCAGTTTAGGTTTTTGACTTTTTGTATTTTTTACTTGTCTTTGCAAACTTATTGAATTCTGAATTTTTTTGGAGGGAGGCTCCTTCATTATAGATTTACTAGCTGATAATCAAATGAACAGAAAATATAACTGGACCATGTAGCTATCAATAATGACTTTTTAAAATATATGTATATATATCTTGGATATTACATAGGCCTGAAAGTTTAATTGCACCATTTTAAGGGCCTCTTTCTACACATTTGTTGAATTAAAAGCTAACAAAGATAAATCTTTAAGAAAATGTCATTATTTTTCCTACATATGAAATCAAGGGTCCTTGTCCAAAGATAAATTTTACTATTTATGAGACTCTACCTATTATTCTAGTTTAGTCCCTGTCATTTTCTGTAATAAATTTGTATTTTATCGCCAGCCCTT
The DNA here is from genome assembly GCA_963574355.1 of Loris lydekkerianus. Lineage (NCBI taxonomy): Eukaryota > Metazoa > Chordata > Mammalia > Primates > Lorisidae > Loris > Loris lydekkerianus. Next base: position 12,260 of record CAUYPK010004643.1, read on the forward strand.
CTACGATTTCTTTGTGAAAAATATTTCTCTGTAGAAATGAAAGTTTATCATTTGGAATGTTAAATGCAATTATATTGACATATGGTGATAATGGGATAAGGCATACGGGTTAAAGGTTGCGGGAACCATGGCTTGGCAATTAGCGATGTAAATGAAACATTCATTATCCATCATGCTGAGAAGTTGATGAACTGTACAGTAAATCTGAGCCCACAGTCAGGACTGAGATAAGTCATTTCAGACAATACAGTGGCGTATTTATGAACACCAGGGACAATGCTTCAGATTCATGTCATGGAGATTTCTTTACCTATTAGTTTGTGTTGAATAAGGGCCTTGCAACATCCAAGTGACCACACTTTCCCTCCATAGGAATAAGTAAGAGGTTCCAAAACTTTCTCTTAAAATGGAGCATTTTGAGAGTTAAGTGATGTTGACAATATTTTTCATCAAAATCCATCCCATCTCAAAGATGTACTATACATTATTTATCTTGAAGAAAAGCTTTGAAATACTTCAAAAATATAACTTTGGTTTTGGAGGAAAACTGTAAATTTAGAGATTTTAGTCTTTACCCCAAAGAGCCTTAATCCTTCAGGTTGGATTATAGAGAAGTAATGTCTATTATTCAGTTCTCTACCAAATGGCTAAGGGAACACTGAGATACCACCAACAAATATGTCTAAGCTTTTCACTTTGTCCATAGCCCATTTAATTGTTTTGTGCATATTTTAAGGCATTTCCTAGGAACTTAAGCATTGTCCACCTAGAAAATTTGAATCTTCATTGATTTTATATTTTGTTGAAAACTATTCTCAAAGTCTTTATTTTAATCACATAAAATAGTGTCTTCCAAAGTATTAAAAATCATTGTGTGGGTGACAGGCACACTAAGGTATAAAGGTACATATGTGACAAAAAATATTTGTGATTCATTAATATTTTGAAATTAAAAAACAAAACCCCAAGAAAATAGAGAAATGTTAAAATTTCCTTTATTTAAAATAACCAGGAATACAGCTAGCAAACTCAAGAAGTTAACTGGAAAGAAAATGCTCAGTTGTGGTGTTCAGGAATTTTCCAGAACCAGAAATTCCTTTGTTAACAGGTCAATTTGTTGGTGGCATGAGTGAGGATAAATTGGGCTGTGTCAAAACTGTGAAAGTGAATTCTGAAGTATTTGGAGGGCAGCTCCTTCATTATAGATTTACTGAATGATAATTTGGCAATTTCCTTCTTAATCTCATCTCTGACCCAGCTATCATTCAGCATAAGGTTATTTAACTTCCATGTTTTTGTATGAGTATGTAGATTCCTGTTGCTACAGCGTTCAACTTTTATTCCATAGTGGTCCGAGAAGATGCAAGGAATAATTTCTATTTTTTTACATTTACTGAGGTTAGACTTGTGACCTAGGATGTGATCAATTTTGGAATATGTTTCGTGGGCTGATGAGAAGAATGTGTATTCAGTTTTGTTGAAATGAAATGTTCTGTAGATGTCTGCTACCAAATGTTGGATGGTTAGGTTTAAATCTAAAATTTCTTTGCTCAGCTTCTTATTGGAGGATCTATCCAACACTGCCAAAGGAGTGTTGAAATTTCCAACCATTATGGAGCTGGAGGAAATTGAGTTGCTCATGTCTGTTAGAGTTTCTCTTATAAATTGAGGTGCATTCTCTTTGGGTGCACAAATATTAATAATTGAAATCTCAACATATTGAGTATTACCCATAACAAATATGAAGTGACCATTCTTATTCTTCCTTACTTTTGTTGGTTTAAAGCCTATTGTGTCTGCAAATAGAATTGCAACACCTGCTTTTTTTCTGATTGCCATTTGCCTAAAATATGGACGACCATCCTTCCACCCTGAGTCTATATTTATCTTTTAAGGGAAGATGTGACTCTTGTATGCAGCAAATGTCTGGCCTGAGTATTTGTATCCAGTCAGCTAACTTGCACCTCTTTAGAGGACAGTTTAAGCTGTTCACATTAATGGAGAATATTGATAAGTCTGGTAAAATTTTGGGTATCGAGTTTTTTGAAAGTCTAGTGGATATTTTTAATCCTTTCACCACTGTGGAAGTTGGAGTTTGATCAAAAGTTTCTGAGTGCGTTTACTTTTGTGGTAGAGGATTGGGCTGGTCATTATGGAGGATAGGTCTGAGAATACCCTGAAGAGCTGGTTTGGTTATGGCAAATTTCTTCAACTATGATTAAAGTATTTAATTTCTCCATCATAAATGAAACTCAGTTTAGCTGGATACAGGATCTGGGGTTGAATGTTATTTTGCTTTAGGAGATTAAAAGTCGATGACCACCCTCTTCTGGCTTGAAAAGTTTCAGCAGAGAGATCTGCAGTCATTCTAATATTCTTCCTTTTGTAGTTAATGGATTTCTTACATCTGGCTGCTTTCAGAATTTTCTCCTTCATATTAACTTTAGTGAAGTTAATTATGATATGCCTGGAGGATGTCTTATTTGGATTAAGTGGTGTCAGGGTTCTGAAACAGTCTCCTATCTGAATTTCAGAATCTCTTGGCATGTCTGGAAAGTTCTCTTTCATAATTTTATGGCAAAGGGCCTCTGTGCCTTGCGAGGCCACTTCATCACTTTCAGGGATTCCAATAAGGCAGATATTAGCCTTCTTGAAATTATCTCAGAGCTGTCTGAGAGAATGATTTGTTTTTGCTCTCCATTTCTCTTCCTCTTTGCGAGTTTCAGAGCATTCAAAAGCTTTGTCTTCAATATCAGAAATCCTTTCTTCTGCTTGCTCCACTCTGTTACTGAGGAATTCTGCTGTATTTTTTCAGATCTTTGAGGGCTGTAAATTGTTGCTTCAGTGCGTCAAAATCATTGGTGGTTTTGTCTTTAAATTGGTTAAATTCTTGAGACAACTTTTGAATTTCTCCTCGAATTTCTAATTCTGACTTTTGAATTGTTGCTTAAATTTCTAATTTCAAAATTTCCTCCATTCTATTAATCTTGTTTGCAATCCAAATTTTGAATTGGATTTCTGGCAACTCGACTAGCTGTTTATGAATGGGATCATCAGTCACATCTGCCATATCTTTCCTTGGGCAGTTGATCTATTCTGGTTATTCAAGTTATCAGAGTTTTTCCGCTGATTCTGCCCCATGAATGTTTTACACCATTTGATTTTTTCCCTGTTCCTTTGTTGAGGATCCGTATAGTGCTATGGCCTGAGAAACTGGGGACCTGTTTGGTTTGGTGGGGCTATGTGGTTCTGTCTTGTTTTCAGCTGGTCTCTGTTTGACCCTAGTGAAACAGTTACTCTGGGTTGAAGTCTCTGCTGTGGAGAAATACCAGCAATTAAGTCACCCTGCCCCCCACAGGCAACAATTGGAAAAGGAAAATCAAACCTTCCTAAATCACACACCCAGGGCACCACTTGAATAGTTCTCAGGCGATTGGTTCAGTTCAAAAGGTCCAAATCAATTGTCTCAGTCAGCACCTGTCTCAGGTGGGAGAGTTTAAATGATCTCTGGCAACTGGATCTCAGGGGTCTGGTGACAACTCAGATATGTCTTGCTCCGGTGCTCTGTGAAGTCAGGAAGACCCACCCAGCAAATAGATCAGTCTGGGAAGGTTGATGTCTCCTTCCCCACCTTGTACCTCTGTCACACCCCGTCACTGATAGCCCCACAGGGCTGTGACCCAGTTGCCTGTAGTGAACAGACACTCCATGTGTTTGAACCTGCCTGAATCACAAGGAAATCTATTTCTGCTCAGCCAGGCTGCTGCACTCTGCCTCTATCCAGCAGGGGGAGATGAGGCCTGACAACCTCAGGCACTTGATGGAGGCTAGGGGATGTTCACTCAGTTTCAGCCATGCCCCTGATTGATGTTACTGACAGAACAGAACAGAACAACTTTGTGGGAATTTGTTTCTGACCCTGCTAAATTCCCCTGCAGAAGGGAAGCTGTTTTGAGTTCCCAGAGCCTGCACTTCAGGCCCTGTCGTGGCTCCTGCCGGTTTGTATTTGGTTACCTGTCAGTTCTAGCCTCCTGCTTTAGGCTGATGATCCCCTGAGGGCCGTGTTTGTCTTAGGCTCAGTATAGCAGTCCTCTGGGTCAGCCCCACCCTGGGAACTTCCCAATTCTGCGCGTACATTTCTAGTCCCCGTGCTTCACCCAGGCTGTTACCACCTCAGCAAACCCTTTACTCACAGGGCCTGTGTTTCCATCCCAGATCTGTTCCATGGTGGTTGCCACCTGAGAAGATGCCCAGCCTCCTCTGGTTGCCCAGGGAGATAGGGGGTGTGGCTTCGGAATATCTGGTAGAGTGAGCCCTATTGTTACCAAAAATGGCTGCTGCTCTGTGCCTCGGAGCACCACCACTCTGGTGTGGTTCCCTCAGCCAAGCATCCTTTCCTCACTCCCATGCCACAGAATTAGCATTGACAAGCTGCAGTCTAGGCTCTGTCCACACCCTTGAGAAATCACCCAAGAATCTGAACTCCTGGGGGACAGACCTCCAGACCTCAGAGTGAGAGTGGAGGGGAGTGCTGGGAGCTCAGAATTTTAGGTAGAGAATATATACAGTTCTATACAGTTTTATGCCTGGCAGGAGAATGCCATGCCACCCTAGTAGGGGAGATAGGTCCAGTTTTTAGAGGGTCTCTCCTGTGGAGTGTAGTGGGAGGACCTTTGAACTTTGCTCATTTGTTTGTGGGGCACTCTGAGCCATTCTCATGGGGGAGGGGACTCCAGTCCATCTGGTGATGGATTTTGTACCTTTTGTTTGTATCCTTCGGTCACAGCTCACCTCAGTGGGGTTTATGTGCGTTCTTCAACCTTCTCTCTTGGTGTAGCTCCAATCCACCAGGTTACTTGGTAAATTTCTGTCCTTTAACTCTCCTTCTAGATGGGAGCCTCTGTGAAAAGCTGGCTTCATTCAGCCATCTTTTCTCTGCCTCCCCTGTCTTCCAGTTCTTTACATAGGTATTTAGGCAATAAATGAGTCCATTTTTTTTTTCTCCATTTAAATTTCACTTTCTATCTAATCCTACTCAGCTAAGTTTAGTGAGTGACAGGGTAATTTTTTTCTTCTTCTTCTTTTTTTTTTTAGAGACAGGGTTTCACTTTCTCACACTTGGTAGAGTACTGTGACATCACAGCTCATGGAAACCTCTTGTTGTTGGGCTTAGGTGATTCTCTTGCCTCAGCCTCCTGAGTAGCTGGGACTACAGGTGCCTGCCACAATGCCTGGCTATACTTTTGTTGCAGTTTGGCCAGGCCCATGTTTGAACCCACCACCATCAGTATATGGGGTCAGGGCCCTACTCACTGAGACACAGGCACTGACAAAATTTTTCTTCTTATTTGGCACTTGAAATAGTGTTTCTTTTATAATTCACTGAGTGATTAGAGATCTAACTTAAGGTAGATTATGTCTGTTTCTAATAACTCTGTGCAGTACACATTAGCATTCCCATTGTACGGATGAGGAAATCAAGACTTAGTGACAAAAAATAATTTGTAGCTGGTAACAGAATTTGAGCTCACATTTTTCTGTTTCTAAAATTTATAACCTCTTCACTACCCTAAGGTGCTTGATCCCACATGTTCCCTCCACTTTCAACTTTGTAAAAATCTAAATTGTGTTCTGGCTTAAAAAATTAAAACTATACTTTCTACTCTGACCACGTTTTCAAGTAGATAATCAAACTGTTGTTCAAAATGATCCAATTAAGCTTTAAAATACCTGTCCTTTTCTAGCCCTGCAAACCAAAAATAGATCTACCATCTTCCAACAGTCATTTCTTTTAGTTTTCACTTGCCTTGTTCCTTTATAAATCCTGTTTCTCTACTTGCTTTGTTCCATCAATTCCTTTCCACATTCTTTCTGTGGAGTTATTTTAACCAAAATTAATTAACATAGAGGGTCACCTAAATACATTTTCTTGTGAAATTCCCTTTGCCAGTAGTAACATAGGAGCAAGGAAGAAAAAATTCTAATGTTATAATTGTACATATTTATATAAGAAATACTAGTTTGTGTGTGATGTGACTGCAGGATGAATGTATTACAATTAGAAAGCCAGATAACATGAAGAAAGAAGAGACTATCCAGCATAAATCAGCCTTTCTTTTTATCCCTCATCCAGGTATCCTCCCAAGGCTTATAAAAATTTCTGTGTCTTCAATGAAAAGGGCTGGGGGTGGAAGGTAACATAAGCTGTTTATTTCATTCCTTCTCAATCAGTGCCCATAGTAATTCAAAGTTTTTTTCTTAAGCTAGATGAATTCCAACAGCAGCAATCACTTTGATAAAGTAAAATTAAATTGGGAAATAAGTATGCACTTAAAGCAGTGGTTCTCAACCTTCCTAATGCCTTGACCCTTTAATACAGTTCCTCATGTTTTTGGTGTGACCACATGTGGTGTGGTGTGACTTCATGAAGTGGCAACAACAATAATTTTATGGTTAGGTATCACCACAACATAAGAAACTATATTAAAGGGTTGCGGCATTAGGAAGGTTGAGAACCACTGACACAAAGTAACCGAAAGTAGCAAAAGGTGGTGTGACCTAAGGTAATAAATTTCAATTTAAAATATCTGGTGTTTTATTTGATTTGATTCTTGCTTCTTAATATAAAATGCTCCTTTTTCCATGAGGAAATGTATTTTGAGTAAGTATTTCCTCTTTCTGATTGAAGGAAAAGAGCAAAAAATGACTTGCTTGGGCTCCCCATCTTCTGTGAAAGCCACTTACTGTTTGAAAGCTGCCACGTGGCTGCCCTTCGGTGATTTGTATGGTCAAAAGTTGCCATTAGCCTTCTCCAGGGAGGAGACTTTGCAGAGTGACAAAGGCTGTTTTTTGGTTTTCTTGTAATAGTTTGCTAGAACTTGGAGACAAACAGTTCCTACAGTGTCAAGACTATGTATGGACTATAGCGAGGGATTGGCTATGTCTCAACCAATCTACCATTGTGGTTGCAAAGCCTCAAAATGACTATTGCCATGTCCATGCCTAGCAAGCCTCTGTTCACAGACCCAGCAGGGGCTGGGGATCAGCCCTGTCTGCCAAACTTAGTCCACTCAAGGCAACCACTCTCCTGCTGTGGGTGCTGTCAGAGCTGAGGATTCTGCACCCTGTCCCACCAAACACAGCAGAAACTGAGGGTCAACACCACTACTGGATGAGCATAGGTTGCCAAACTTCTTTCTTGGCTCAGCTCCCCACCATTGGCTTAATAGAGTCAGATTCCATCATTTTTCTTCCTCCACTCAGGAACATCTGCCAAGGGTTGCTACCAATTGGCCATCTTCTGAGGTGCTTCCTTTTGCCAACTTCTAAGGAAGTACAGTAACAGATCAGGAATGCATCTTACACAGAACTGTGTGTCTTGAAGTAGGAAGTTCGTGTGCTGTGTCTGCAGCAGATCGGGCGCTCCCGGGAGGGCAAGACTGGAGCAGAGCCGCCTGGTGCCAAAGCTGAGGCTAGTGCCATGCACACTGCTAAATGTCACCCTTGGATTGACCCACCTCTGTCTCTATAACTTCTGAATTCCTGAGATCTACTGGAAGAAAAACCACTCAACTCCTGCCAAGTATGGGACATCCTGGGCCAGTTCTGAGTGTAGGACGACTGTCTGCAGGGTAAGAGCTGCACCACGACCCAGATCAGCACCCGCCCGGACCTCCATAAGAACTGTGCCACCCGGACCTCAATGAGAGCTGCCATGACCGTGATTGATGTGCACCTGGACCTCTGCAAGAAGTGCACAAAGACTGTGATGGGCACCCGCCTGGACCTCGATAACAGCTGCACCACGACACTTGACCCAGGACCCACACCAGCCAGACCTCCGCACACCCTGAGCAGGAACTGCAGGAGCCATGCAACCACACGTCCTCCCTCCTGTACCCTCCCTGTCTCCACACCAACCCACTCTTCTGGCCAGGGACTCTGGTAGCTACATGCCCTCTGGAGCCCTCCCTGCCTCTGCGCAGAGCCCTTCTCCTGGCCAGAGACTGCTGCAGCATTGCGCTCTCTGTGCCAAAGTCTCTGAGCACCAGGCACTTCCAGAACTGTATGCACCACCCCCCACCCAGGTGCTGGATCCGGGGGTGTCACACTCCGGAGCTGCTTCCACAACCAGAACTCCTGGGATGGGGCAGCCCCAGAGGAACTACACAGGGTCACTCCCTACAAAGATCCAGCAACAATAGAGTGATCCTGCTAGGGTCTAATCTTCGGGAGACACCTCCCGAATTCTGAGGACAGCCAGAGCCAATGGTGAAAAATAATCATGAGGTGAAATCAACAGAAATACTCTAGCAATATAAATAATCAGAGTACATCAACTTCCCCAAGGTCAATGGGGAAGACACAGCACAAAATCCTATGCACAAACAAATAGCTGAGATGTCAGAAATCAAACTCAGAATCTGGATAGCAAATAAGATTGAATTAGAATTCCAAGCAGTAACCCGAAAGATATCTCAAGAATTCAATGAATTAAAAAAACAAATTATCAAAGATTTTGACACATTGAGACAAGAAGTTGCAACCCTCAAAGATCTGAGAAACACAGTAGAATCCCTCAGTAACAAAATGGAGAAAGCAGAAGAAAGAATTTCTGACAGTGAAGACAAAGCTTTTGATCGGTCTCAAACTCTCAAAGAGGAAGAGAAGTGGAGAGCAAAAACAGATCACTCTCTCAGAGAGCACTGGATAATTCAAAGAAAACCAACATTCACCTTATAGGGATCCCCAAAAGTGACAAGGTGGCTTCACAAGGCACAGAGTGTCTTCTCTATGAGATTATGAAGGAGAACTTTCCAGACATGCCAAGAGATTCTGAAATTCAGATAGCAGACAGTTTCAAAACTCCAGCATGACTCACCCAGAATAAGACATCCCTCAGACACAACATAATCAATTTCACTAAAGTTAATATGAAGGAGAAAACTCTGAAAGCAGCCAGACGAAAGAAAATCATTACCTACAAGGGGATGAATAGTAGAATAACTACAAATCTCTCTACTGAAACCTTTCCAGCAAGATGGTTATCGACTTTTAATCTCCTAAAACAAAATAACTGTCAACCCAGGATCCTGTACCCAGCTAAACGGAGTTTCATTTATGAAAGAGAAATTAAATACTTTAATGACATTCACATGTTGAAGATATTTGCCATAACTAAACCAGCTCTCCAGGATATTCTCGGACCAATCCTCTGTAAATATCAGCATAAATCTCCACCACAAAAGTAAACCCACCCAGAAAATTTTGATCAAATTCCAAATTCTACAGTCACAAAAGGATTAAAAATGTCCACTGGACTCTCGAAAGGCTTATGAACATTCTCAATTAATGTGAATGGTTTAAATTGTCCTCTAGAGATGGATTAAAGATGGTGGCCAAATAACAGCTTCCCTGCAACTGGGCACAGTGAGTCTGGGGAGACAGGACTCCAGGCATCTCTGGCCGGTGGGATCTGCCTATAGTCATCCCTTTGAGGATATAGGGAGCCAGCAAGGGACTTCTGGACCCCAAGAGGAGGAAAAAAACAGTGAAAAACTGGCAAGTGGTTTCATGTGTTTGATTGACCTAATCACGCCGGCAACCATGAGTACAAGCAGCAGTGATACTGCAAACAGGAAGGGCCTTACCTGTGAACTGTTTTGGTGTTTTTGGACTTGGCACTCAGTTGAACTGCCCTGAGGAGAGCTTGAGCAGGAGTGTGGAGAAATTTGGGCACAGTCTGGGGCCCCAGACTGAGCCACTGAGTTGGGCGCAGGAAGCCATTGTAAAAGAACTGCCCTGGCAAGCTCCGCCCTCAGGGTCCCAGAGCAAGGATCGGGTGGGACAAAGTAACCTAAGCAGCATAAAGGTGGGGACTGAGCTGCCTTACAGCCTTCATCCTTAGGAACAGAGTGAGAAGGTTTTTGGCACACTGGAGCCTTGGGCTGTGGCCCTGGGTTGAGTGCCGTGACGTCACAGCTCATAACAGCCTCAAACTCCTTAGTGCCACCCAGACCTCCACAAGAGCTTTGCAACAACCCCCAACCGGTGACCCGCACCCACCGGGGATCCGCATTCCCTGAGTAAGAACTGCGGGAGCCACACAACCCTGCGTCCTCCCTCCTGTGTCCTCCCAGCCTCCACACAGGCCTGCTTGTCTGGCCAGAAATACTGGTAGCCACATGCCCTCTGGAGCCCTCCCTGCCTCTGCACAGAGCCCTTCTCCTGGCCAGAGACTGCTGGAGCCTTGGACTCTCTGTGCCAAAGTCAATGGGCGCCAGGCACTTCCAGAACCATGCGCATCACCCCCAGACCTGTTGCTGGATCCGGGTGTGTCACACATGGGAGCTGCTTCCACAACCAGAACTCCCTAGCTGGAGCAGCCCCAGAGGAACTACACAGGGTCACTCCCTACAAAGATCCTGCAACAATAGAGTGATCCCACTGGGGACTAATCTTGGAGAGACACCTCCCCAACTCTGAGGATGGCCAGAGGCAATGGTGAAAAACAATCATGAGGCAAAATCAACAGAAAAACTCTGGCAATATGAACAATCAGAGTAGCTGAGATGTCAGAAATTGAATTCAGGAT
>CAUYPK010004645.1:0-22489 GCA_963574355.1 Loris lydekkerianus
TCTTTATGGAGGATAGGTCTAAGAATGTCCTGGAGAGCTGGTTTAGTTGTGGCAAATTTCTTCAATATGTGAATGTCGTTGAAGTATTTAATTTCTCCATCATAAATGAAGCTCAGTTTAGCTGGGTACAGGATCCTGGGTTGAAAATTATTTTGTTTTAGGAGATTAAAAGTCAATGACCATCCTCTTCTAGCTTGAAAGGTTTCAGCTGAGAGATCTATAGTTATTCTAATATTCTTCCCCTTGTAGTTAATGGTTTCTTTTGTCTGGCAGCTTTCAGAATTTTCTCCTTCATATTAACTTTTGTGAAGTTGATTATGATGTGTCTGGGGCATGTCTTATTCAGGTTGAGTAGAGCTGGAGTTCTGAAACTGTCTGCTATCTGAATTTCAGAATCTCTTGGCATGTCTGGAAAGTTCTCCTTCATAATTTTATGGAGAAGAGACTCTGTGCCTTGTGAAGCCACTTCATCACTTTCAGGGATCCCTATAAGATGAATATTGGTTTTCTTCAAATTATCCCAGAGCTCTCTGAGAGAGTGATCTGTTTTTGCCCTCCATTTCTCTTCTTCTTTGAGAGTTTGGGAGCGTTAGAAAACTTTGTCTTCAATGTCAGAAATCCTTTCTTCTGCTTGCTCCATTCTGTTACTGAGGGATTCTAGTGTGTGTCTCAGATCTTTCAGGGCTGCAACTTCTTGTGTTAATGTGTCAAAATCTTTGGTCATTTGGTCTTTGAATTTGTTGAATTCTTGAGATATCTTTTAGGTTACTGCTTGGAGTTCTAATTTGATTTTATTTGCTATCTAGATTCTGAATTTGATTTCTGACATCTCAGCTATTTGTTTGTGCATGGGTACTTGTGCTGTGTCTTCCCCATTGATCCTTGAGGGAGTTGATCTACTCTGATTATTCATATTGCCAGAGTTTTTCTGTTGATTTCGCCTCATGATTGCTTTTCACCATTGCCTCTTGCCATCTTCAGAGTTGGGGAGGTGTCTCTTTAAGATTAGACCATAGTGGAATCACTCTATTATTGCTGGATCTTTGTAGGGAGTGACCCTGTGTAGTTCCTCTGGGGCTGCTCCAGCTAGGTAGTTCTGGTTGTGGAAGCAGCTCCAGTGTGTGACACACCCAGATCCAGCAACAGGGTGGGAGGTGGTTCTGGGAGTGCCTGGTGCCCAATGACTTTGGCACAGAGAACCCAAGGCTCCAGCCTTCTCTGGCCAGAAGAAGGGCTCTGCACAGAGGTAGGGAGCGCTCCAGAGGGCACGTGGCTACCAGTATTTCTGGCTAGGTGAGCAGGCTAGTCTGGGGGCTGGGAGGACACAGGAAGGAGGATGCAGGGTTGCGTGGCTCCCACAGTTCCTGGTCAGGGCATGCAGAGGCCCAGTGTGTGCGGGTCACGGCTCGGGGGTCACAGCACAGCTCTTATGGAGGTCTGGGTGGCGCCAAGCCCAGGAGTTTGAGGTTGCTATGAGTTGTGATGCCACGGCACTCTACCCAGGGCAACAGCCCAAGTCTCCAGTATGCCAAAACCATCTCACTCTGCCCCTAAGGGTTAAGGCTGTAAGGCAGCTAAGTCCCTGCCTTTAGGCTGCTCAGTCACTAGGTTTCTAGGTCCCTCCAGATTCTTGTTCTGGGACCCTGAGGGTGGAGCTTGCCTGGGCAGTTGTCTCACAATGGCTCCCTGCAGCCCAGCTCAGAGGCTCAGTCTGGGGTCTCAGACAATGCCCAAAGTTCTCTGCACTCCTGCTCAAGCTCTCGCCAAGGCAGTTCAACTGAGTGCCAAGTCCAAAAACACCGAAACAGTTCACAGGTAAGGCCTTTCCGGTTTGCAGTCTCACTGCTGCTTGTACTTACGGTTGCCAGCGGGATTAGGTCAATCGAACACACGCAGCCACTTGCCAGTTTTCCACTGTTTTTGTCCTCCTCTTGCTGACTCCCTGTATCCTCAAAGGGATGATTATAGGCAGATCCCACCAGCCAGAGATGCCTGGAGTCTTGTCTCCCCAGACTCACCGTGCCCAGTTGCAGGCTGGATTGTTATTTTTCTATTAAAAATATTCTTGCCTTCTACTTTGAGTAACCTGGAAGAAGAAAAATACTTATGAGTTACACAATGAGTATTAAAGGTTTAGAGAAAGCTCTCATTAAGACTTATAATTTCTTCTTTCTTGAACATCTTTAGACCCATAGATAAGTAGCTGTCTCTTTCCTTATGTATTTTCTTTTTTCTTTTTTCTTTTTTGAGACAGAGTCTCACTCTGTTGCCCCGGGTAGAGAGCTGTGGTGTCATAGCTCACAGCAACTTCAAACTCTTGGGCTGAAGAGATCCTCTTGGCTCAGCCTCCTAAGTAGCTGGGACTACATGTGCCCACCACAATGCTTGGCTAGTTTTTCTCTCTGTAGTAAAGATGGGTGTCTGGCCATTACTCATGCTGGTCTCCAACTCCTGAGCTTAGGCAATCCACTCACTCAGGCATCCCAGAGTGCTAGGATTACAGGTATGAGCCACCCCCAGACTCCCCTTTTAACATTTAAATAAAACTGTCATTTTGTTTTTGGTTGTGGTTTTTGGATATGTGTGTGTTTATTTTAATAACTTTCTTTTGCCTTGCAAATATGTATCTCTTCCTCCTAATGGGGTCACCAACCAAACTCATAGCAAATATTCACGCAGTATTGCTGCTCACTTCTCAGTGTGAGGATCTGGGTTTACCCTCATGGATATACACTGAAAGTTTGAAACTCGTTTACATGCTCAGCAGTGGTAGATGATGGCCTGGCTACCTCTGTACTCCCAGGTTCCTCTGCCATTGGCTTGCTCTTGCTAAACCCAGAGTAGTAATAAATAGCTTTCATTTACCTATTATTTGGGGGCCTTCAAAAGACTTTCATGTAGACCTGTAAGGTAGACAAGGCTATGCTATTTCTTCATTTTGCAGGCAACAAAACCACATCCCAGAAGTTCCCCTACTCACAGTAGAAAACTGGCATTGAGGCATTCTCCTGGGGATCTTCCCAGGATTCCATAAAGATGTCTTTTCTCTGCATCCAGTGAAGTTTTGAGATTCTCCCACAGGAGAGCTTTGTATTTTAATAGGGGGGGGGGGTGGTTTTTCTTTTCCAGATGCATGTGGTGATGGAAATTTATGCTTTCCAAATGTCAAACAACAGAAGAATGAATAAATAAATTATGATAGATCCATACACTGGGATACAATGTGGCTATTAAAATTAATGTTTGCAAAGAATATATAATCATACAGGGAACTGCTATTGATTATACTAATGTTGTAAGCAAGAAGCAGGAACTAAACAGCAGGATCCTAATTTGGTTTAAAAATTTTATATGTAAAAGAAGCCTTGGAACTAAATATACCAAAATATTAGCGGGTGTTTTCTCTGGATAGTAAGAGTATGGTTTACTTTTATTTTCTTCTTTATCTATTTCTGAATTTCTGGGTGTTTTTTTTTTTTTTTTTTTTAATGAACTCATATAATTAAAGACATAAATGTTTTTCCTAAACTGTACTGACTCTTTATTTTAGCTAGAGAAACTTTTTGAATGATTGTTCTATCTTTCACTTATAAATAAGTGAAATCAAATCTTAAATTTAATATAAATAAGTGAATCAAATCTTAAATTTAAATGAGAGGATTGTTTCATTATTAGTGTATACTATTGAAATAGCATTTTTTCAGTAACAATAGTGTTGTTAGTGTGTATTTCAGTAATAGTAGTATCATTCATGTATACTTTCCAAGTTGGCATTGTAACCCATTTGTTAGTCTGTTATTTCCAAAAAAGGACTTCCTTTTACATAAGTCATTAGTTCAGCCAAACATCATTCTGGTGGCTTTCTATATATATGCACGTGAAGATACGCAGATGAAGACAGTCCAGCTTCCACTCTAGGGAAATACCAGCCTCAGTTGTAGACTAGGAAATCAGTAATGACAGAGGGAGATGGTTTCGGGAGAGAAGGCTGTGCCGGGTGCTCAGAGAGCTCAGAGGAAGAGCACCACGTCCAGGGGCCAGGCGTGACCTGGAAAGACCTGCCTGGAGAGCTGTCACTGAGTTGAAGACAGCTCTTCTCTTAGATGGCCAGCCTCAGATTTAGAAATAAGGGTAACACATGTGAGTCCTCTTATGTTTTGTTTGTAGACAATGGTTGCCCCAAAGGTTTCTTATGCTAGTTAAAAATTTTGAAACTAATTTAAAAAGACAAACCAGTTAACTTGGGCTGTGGGGCCTTTACATTTCCTTATTAGGAAGTTCTTTTAGTCTTCAGAGTTCTTCTTAATTTCTGTTTATTTGGGTTTACTGATGCTAAAATAGAATTGCCTTGCTCTGAGGTTATCATAATGATGTGCTTTACAGTATTTCATAATCTATATCTTCTTATATGCTGGTTAACACTGATTTTGATCTCTTCTTCCATTCCTGTCTCATTCCTCTGCCTCCCCTTGACCTGCTGAGAGAGAGGCAGGTATGTGTTTTTGTTCCCATTTTGTAAGGATTAGCTAAGCCACAGATGATCACTTGGCTCCTCCACATTACGAGGTGAGTCAGTAATGGAAGTGGAAAGAGAAATTAGGGTTTCTCTGCTCAGAGCTCTGACTTTTAAAGTATTTCTCCATATAAGTAGAATAGGTGGTTTGCCAAAAATGCATTCACCCTTTAAATCTTTACTGCAAGTAATGAGCTTAAAATAAAGTCTCATAAAGATAATCCTTTTGTTACAGCTTAGAATAGAAATTAAGACTATTTGAGTAGATTAAAATGAGTCCTGAGTGAGGCTTAATATTTGGTCTATTTAATTATTATAATTTGTTTAGCAATGGATTTTAGTTTCTTTTTGGACAAAGAATAATTAAAACATTCTCAGAACACAGCTAAGACCATTTGAAATCAGTTCTGATTCATTTAAAAGTTTTGAAATGAGAGGAACAGAATTAAAAATAAAGTCATGATTACACCTAATATCTATTTTTCATGGTATTAGATGATTGTGACTTCATTATCAAAAGGTTTTCCTATCATTGATGATGAAAATGCTATTATATTGATACTTTATAAGGAACTCTAATAATAAATGAGTCATTATTTTATGCTAAAATATCTGAAACAACAGTATAATTTTTTTTTTTTTTTGAGACAGTCTTATGTCACTGTTGGTAGAGTGCTATGGCATCACAGCTCACAGCAACCTCTAACTCTTGGGCTTAAGTGATTTTCTTGCTTCAGCTTCCCAAGTAGCTGGGACTACAGGTGCCTGCCACAATGCCCGGCTATTTTTTATTGCAGTTGTCATTGTTGTTTTAGCTGCCCCCGGCCATGTTTAAACCTTCTAGCCTTGGTGTATGTGACTGGCATCGTAGCCACTGTACTACAGGCACCAAGCCACAACAGTATAATTTTTTATAAAAGAAAACATACAAGTGTTTCATTAAAGATGTCTACCAGTTGAACTCACTTTATGTTAACGTTATATTTTCTTTCTTATTGAAAATATTCGTACATTTTGGAATATGAATAAACATGTACCTTATTTTTATATAAAATAAATATTTTGTTGATGTAAATGCAGAGGATGTTGCACTAATTGGAGTTTTAAGAACTTAGAATATAGGAATGGTTTTATTATATTTTACATAGGACAGCATTTTTATTTACCATAATTATGACGATTGGATTTTATAGTTGTTACCTCAGATTATTTAATTTTTGGCTCTTGTCTCAACCAGGCCTAAGATTTTATATGTAATGTATTATTGCTGTCAAATGTTACGCATTACTGCTTATCAAATTCTCATGAGAATTTTCTAGGAAAAAAATGAAAACGAAAAACATAACCTCACTATTATGATACATTCAGAGTTTAAGAGAGATATAAGCAGAAATCCATAGTTTGCCAGGGGATACAGAATGTATGTCGAACTGAACTTGATGAAGGCAGGGTGATGTTCAGTGGTACCCATCTTCCTGTCTTTTATTCTGAGGCTCTGTGACTATAGGATTAGAGCAAATGGAGCTCTCTGCAGATTACTTAAAGCCCCTACACAATTGTCAGTCTTGTGAAACTGTGGGAAAGAGATTTCACCTTCAGGGCCTCTAACTATTGAGCTTTGAGGAATGTAGGCATGAAATAGATAAAAGGAAAATAGACAGCATCCTGAAACATCTGGGGAGGCAGACAAAATCCACTGAATTGGTTGTAGTATCAAAAAATGGAAAAACTCTGCAGCTCTGTAAATTATGAATATAAGGGGTGAGAAATAATGGAGGGCTTGAGCATAGCTAAGATAAAATTAACACAAGAAAGCCTCCTGGGGGCTCTGAGGGAGGAGAGTCTATATGCCACTGATCAGTCAAGATTGTACTTATTTTCCAGGATCTAGACTTGGTTCACAAATCACTGGAAGTAATTATCCTGAGCAAAACAGGAAATGTATGTGGGGCGTGTATGTGTGTGTATTCTCACTGTGGATGACCCACTACTATTAGGGTTAGCGTCATCAGACTTTAGGTGATGCTGAAGTAGATTATATGTCCTGAAGTACAGACTTCCACCAGTTTTCATCTGCTTCATTTCAATGATAATCAGAACAATCAGCTCTGGGGCCACTGTTCTGACTTTGAATCCTAGCCCTGCCATTTTGTTGTGGCCTTATAAAAGTTACTTGATTGTTTTGTTTCTCTGTCTTCCCACCTGTAAAATGGGAATAAAATGGTGTCAACCTTGCAGACTGTTGTGGAGATTGAATAGGTAGTTAAAATATACAAATCATTTAGAGCAGTGCCTGGAACTCAAAACCTGATAGGCAATTGTTGTAGAGCTGAGGATGGTGATCTCCAACTCCTATCTTCGAGTTTATTTTTTGTTTGTATTTTATCATACCGATTACCAGATCCTTGCCCAGAAGCAGAACTGTATGGGAAATTCTGATTTGGAATCAAGGGGACAATGTGAACTTCCTGGGCCTTCTTCCTTCCAATACCTCCTGCCTTTCCCCCAATCATGCTCCCCTGTTCTTCACCAGAGTCCAAAACTGTGACCTGAAAACCTAGTTTTTTAAGGAAGTTGTTTTACTGTAACACCTGTCTTTATATCCTCAGGAATGAGGGGAGAGTCATACTTCATCGGAATGAGGAGTCCAGGACAGCAGGGGTACATCCCAGAAGATGGAGGACTTTTCTTACTCTGCTGCATAGATAGAGACTGGGCTGTCACCAGGTGCTTCGCAGAAGAGGCCTTCCAAGCAATCACTGACTTCAACGACCTTCCCAACTCATTGTTTGCATGCAATGTTCACCAGTCAGTGTTTGAAGGAGAAGAAAGCAAGGTAAGAAGGCCTCTCTGTTCCTAAAAGGTGGGAAGAGGTGGCATTATCTCAGCATAATCCTGGTGTCCATTTGTGGTTTATGTTTTGAAGTTTTTGGATGCGTTTAGTTGGTTCTATTTGTGCTATGTATAGCAGGATGAGAAAAACCATTATTAGCTAACTTTAGGGATACACCTGACAAGGTTGTAGATTGTGTTGAATTAAATTGAGTCCTCTGTGACTCGCAGGCCTATCCAATAAAACAAGCGGTGTTAAAAATATGGATTATAAGAAATACCTCTTGGGCTGGAAAACAGATGCCTTTTAAAGTTTTACTTTCCTCTATTTTGCCAAAAATGTAATTTGCCTTTCTCAAAACATCACAAGCTCCTTTTAACCTCTGCCCCTTCTGAAGTTTGAGAAATGTTCTGAAGATGGCTTTTTAAGTAGTTATTACAAGTCCCTCAATAGTTATTACAGAGGATAGGTTGCTTGACATCTGACTCTTTGCTTGCTCACTGATGCCGGGGTGGTTCTGCTATGGGTATGTCATAAAAAATTGAATTTCAGTGGTAACTCCTTGATTTGAAATGATTGGAGAACAAGACTCTATGTATAAACATTTTCCAGCTTCTTGTTTTAGGAAGCAAACTTACCTTAGTGTAAATGTTCTTGGTAGTCACAGTAAATATTCCATTTGGAGATTTTACCAAAGTTTATTTCAGATTTCTCTGATCTTTTGAATGGGGGATCTGACTGGATCAAACTTTCCTTCATGGATGTAGATTCTTAATTGCAAATATCTTCTATTTTGCTGTGTTATGAAACATGGATGAAATTTGGGGGAGGAAGGGCCTGTCTTCTAACCCAAAGTATGTGGCTCTGTGTACAAGGTAAGAGTAAGATTTATGATCACTATTTTATAAACTTTAGCTCTGTCTGCCAATTGCTGAAGTCTGAACTTTGTTGTCTGAGCATGGTTACTGGAATTCTGATTTCTGGGTTTTATTGATTTTGTAAACAATCCTGATGGTCACAGAGAAAACTATCTCAGAGAATTAGGAATGATTTCAAGCCATTTAAAGATATTTTCAAAACAATATTATTTTGGAGTTGAACAATTAAAATGATGGGCTGAAAATAGCTTGAAATGCAAGGAATTATATGTAATTACAACTTTCAGTGCTATGATCACCAGACTATTTAAAGTAAGAAAGTGGCACGTGCCAGTACCTTTGAATGAAATGAAGGAATTTTGTTCTTGGATTATATCCAAATTATCATAGATTATAATTTACTCAGGACAGATAATTTCCTATGAAATATACCTGCCATAAACTATTAAGCAAGTATTCGTGTTTTCTCATTGTATCATCTGTTTATCTAAATATCACCATTAAAAGGATTTTCTTCTGAGGTTTAATGGGGTTTTTGATTCTTTCCTTATTTAGGAGAGCTCTCAGGAATAGTTGATCCCCCAGAACTGGGGACACAGAAGGATAGAGGTTTGAGGAGAGTTCTTAGGGATAGGCCTGTATCTATTTTGATAGTCTGATCTGTGATTGAATGATGGATTGTAAACTGTTCTCATTTAATTTGTATACCAAATTGATGCATGAGAAATGGTATCTGGTTTTAAAATGACCTAGATAACATATTGAGGCAAAATAAATAAAATGTAGTTCAATGGAATCAGTTTCAGATTATTTAGATGATATTTTTATAGCTTAGAAGGTGAATCTTATAATTGGCCAAAGTTGCTATAACTAAACTTAGTAAATCAGACATAAAGTATCAGACTGGTGAGATTTTAGAGCCCCTGTTTATGGAGAGTCTCCAGGAAGTCAGATAATATGATACAGATTCAGTTTTTATTTAATTATAGATAATTATATACATGGCTTAAAGGTGACAAAGCAAAACAATCAGATGCCAGATCACTGGAAATTTAGGGAAAAAAAAGAACTTCTCTTTAAGATCCCAAATTTCATAGTCCTCCCATTGACCTCCATTTTTTTCACTATCTAAATAAAATCACTTATCTTATACCCCTTTTTCTTAGGATGTTCTGGCCACAGGGTTCTGATTTCAGGAATCTGAACCATGGTGGGTGTCTTACTCAAAGGGTGGACTAAGCTACTGGTCTAAGCTGGGGAGATGTTTTGGGCAAAAGGAAAAGAAACAAAAGTGTTTACTTCCCTCTTGTATTTACCTGTGGGCAGGGCTGGCCACAGTTTAATTGTCTTTATGTTTGGCTTTGGGAAGATGTGTGCAGCAGCCTGGAATTCCATTAGGGGGATGAGACATCAGAAATGATGCTTAACCTTCATTTCCACCGTCCAGGTGATAGGTGGTTTCATATGTAACTTGTCTGGCAGAGTTCTTTTCTTTCTTTTTTATTTGTCACAAACTGTCTTGGTATTGATGGATTTGAATTTAGCCTATGCTTGCAGTTTGTATAAAGTATCTATTTTAGTTGGATAGGAATGAGAGCTTTTGCTTTCCGACTGTTATGAATGAGTCTTGTAGTGATCTCTTCTGTTTTCCCACATATTTCAGACACCTTTCCTAAGCACATTTCCTTTTTGAGGAAATTTTGAGATACTAAAGTGGACAGCTCATAATATAGGTGACAGCTCTAGATCTGTGCTTGTTTCTGCTTATTGAAGTGATAAATATTCTAAATGCTCATTTATGCTATTTTATTCCAATTCTAAGTTCTGACCCCTAACGTATATTTTTTCAAACAGCTTTGTGAACAATCCATGATGTTCACTCCGATTTTCAGCTAGGCAGAATTCTGCGAGATCTTATTTTGATTCGATGCTTTTGCAATGAGTGAGCACATACTTCGGTGTGGCTTGTTGTGGTCCAGATGGTTGAGATTTGTTTATATAACACAAAGGAGAGCTGGAACTGGAGGAAATTGGCATGTGAAACCAATAAATGCAGATTGCTGTTTGCATGCTACAGCTTGAGGTATAAATATTTTTCTATGAAACGCATTTAGAACTGGGATTTTCACAGCCTCAAACACCTAAAAAGTACTAAGGTTCATTTCCCCTGGGTTCTCTTCTTGGGTTCATCTGGGCTGCAGAAGTCATTTTGAGACAGGTGAGGCTGGAGGGGCGTTCTTCAAGCTGCCTGTGTCTGTACTGAAGATAGATAAGATGTTGGCACTCACTGGTTGCTAAAGGAGAAGAGCAAACCACTTTGAAATATTAGCCAAATTCATTTGAATAAAGAGAAGCCTTAAAGGTATCTTTATAAAGACCTCCAAAAAGAAGAATCTATTCAGTTTAGTAGTAATAATAATGATAGCAATAGCAAGCACCTGTACAGTGAGGTACCAGGAGCTTTTTCAAGTCCTCAGTAAGCATTGAGTCCTTTAACTGTCCTGATACCCCTATGAGGGTGATGTCTTTCTGTCTCTCTAACACCTGGGCACATGGCAGAATAGTATTTCCTGAACCCCACTGACTATCTCTGCCTAGTGGATAAGTCATGCATTTAATCACCAACATTGGACCCTGGAAAAATGTTTCCTTTTCTCTGCTAAGGAAACTGGTGTTGTGCATGCATAGGCATTTTGGGTCTTAGGATGAGGACCATGATGATAGAGGCCGAATCCTGCCCAACCTGGATGAACATGTGATGAATGTATCAAGAAAAAAAACCACACAAATGAAAAATTGTGTTACTTTAAGTCACTGGGATGTGGCCCGGGGCAGGGGAGTTGTTATTATAGTATAAGTTGGTCCATCTAGGTTGATAAAGTAAGTATCATTATCCCCGTTTTCTAAATGAGGACACCAAGGCATGGGACTTTGTCCATGGTCTCACAGCTCATAGGAGCTGATCTATGATTCAAATCTGGGTTACTAAGCAACAAAGTCTATGCCTTAAACATTATGCAAAGCTGCCTCTTGATACACAGATACTTACTGAAAAGAGGTGTGATGTTGGCTCTGGGGATGCAGTGGTAAACAAGGTAGGTTTAAATTCATTTAACTTATATCTCCTGAGAGAGATCAATTCAAAATAAGCAAACAAAATCCAAAGGGCATTTAACATATTTCAACTGCATTTGTTGCCTATGCATGCTCACACGCAAGCATACATGGGGTGATTGGTTTTTAAATAAGGGGGAATTTATGCCACTATTAAAGCGTGTATTCTAGCAAAATGGGCATGAGGTCAGAGACCTGGCACTACTGGCCACTCAGTCTTTGTGCTTCCCCCAAATGTGTCATCTCAATGCATTGAAAGTGGCTAGAGTGATACTAATATTCAAAGGTACATGTTTTCATTCAACAAGTTCACTAAATATAAATAAAAATTACTTCTTCTGGAGCTCAGCTGAGAAAACACCCATGTAGTCTAACATTCAGGCATTACAGAGGCATTTTAAAGAATTTTCGAAGCTAGATCTGATTATCTGTGGTCTTTAGTGCCTTGTAAGAATGACCCCCCCAGTCTACTTTGTAGGGGAATGGGATGTTCCCTTTTTGACAACTGCAGTTCTATAATCTATTATTTGTGGTACTAAAATCTGAAAATCTCTGAAAACAGAAGCTTTCCTCATAATCCTCTTTCACTTAATTCAAAATCTATCTTGAACTGATAGTAAGTTCCTTGTAGTGTAAATATCCATTCCTTTTTCTGCAGGAATATTCCTGTCTGTGATTACCAGAAATTGCCTCAAAACTTGCTGGAGCATTATACAATATGAGGCATATGTACTGTTTTATATTTCAAAATCCCCAAACTCAGAACCACAAACACATCAAATCCCAAGGGTTTTAGAAGGTAGGTTTTAGACACATAAAATATAAAACGAACCTATACCCCTTGTTCAGAAAGAAGAATGAATTGATCCCTGAGATCTGAAATGCCATCAAAATGAGTAACTAAATGTATTTTGTCCACAATAAGATGCTCACATCTATTGTTTCAGCTTCTTAAATAATTTACTTTTTAATTGACAATTAAGATTGTATATGTTTATCATGTACAATGTGATATTTTGAAGGATGTACACATTGTGGAAGGGCTAACTTGAGCTAATCACCATATATGTTACCTCACATGCTTACATTTTTCTGGGACAAACACTTAAAATCTACTTTCTGAACAGTTTCCAAAAAAAGACAATATATTGGTTTTTTTTTTTGTTGTTTTTTTTTGAGACAGAGCCTCAAGCTTTTGCCCTCGGTAGAGTACGTGGCATCACAGCTCACAGCAACCTCCAACTCCTGGGCTTAAGTCATTCTGTTGCTTCAGCCTCCCAAGTAGCTGGGACTATAGCGCCTGCCACAATGCCCGCCTATTTTTTGCTTGCAGTTGTCATTGTTGTTTGGCAGGCCCAGGCTGGATTCGAACACGCCAGCTCTGGTGTATGTGGCTGGCGCCTTAGCCGCTTGAGCTGCAGCCACTGAGCCCAATATATTGTTTTTAACTAAAGTCACAATGTTTTGTAATAGATGTCTTCAACTCATTACTCCTGTCTAACCATAACTTTATATTGATCAATATCTTCCCAACTCCTCCCCTAGACCCTGATATAATTACTACCATTATACTCTGTGCTTCTGTGAGTTTAACTTTTGCAGATTCCATGTGTAAATGACATCATGGTGGTATATGTCTTTCTGTGCCTGGCTTATTTCACTTAACATAATGTCTTACAGGTTCATCCATGTTGTTTCAAATGGTAGGGTTTCCTTTTGTAAGGCTGAATAGTATTCCATCGTGTATGCATACCATATTTTCTCTCTCCATTCTTCTATTGATGGACACTTCAGTTGATTTCATATCTTAGCAATTGTGAATAATGCCATCATGAGTGTGAGAGCGTAGACATCTCTTCAACGTACTGGTCATGTTTTCTTTGGCTATATACCCAGTAGTGGAATTGGCTATATACCCAGTAGTGGAATTGCTGGATCATATGGTACTTCTGTTTTCAATTTTTTTGTGAAAACTTCATACTCTTTTTCCATAATGGTCATACCATTTACATTCACACTAACAAGGGTTCCCTTTTCTCTATATCCTTGCCCAAACTTGCTATCTTTAATTTTTTGACATTAGCTATCCTAACAGGTGTGAGGTGATATCTATTTGTGGTATTAATCTGCATTCCTCTGATGTTTAGTAATATTGAGCATCTTTTCATATGCCTGTTGGTCATTTGTATGTCTTCTTTTGAGAACTGTTATTTTCAGGCCCTTTGATCTTTTTTGATCAGGTTATTTGTTTTCTTGCTGCTGAGTTGTTTGTGTTCCTGATCTTAGAGGAAATTTTTTCCCCTTTTTATCATTGGGTATGATGTCAGCTGTGGGTTCATCCTTGGTGGCCTTTACTGTGTTGAGGTATGTTCCTTTTACATCTGATTTCTTGAGAATTTTATCATAAAAGGATGCTGAATTTTGTCACGTCTTTTCTGCATCTGTTAAATGACCATATGGTATTTATCCATCATTCTGTTAATGTGATGTATCACATTTATAGATTAGCATTTGTTGAATCATCCTTGTCTTCTATGATGAATCCCACTTGATTGTGGTGAACAATCTTTTCAATGTGCTGCTGAGTTTGGTTTGTTGAGGAGTTTTGCATCTCTATTCATTGGAGATGTTGGCTTGTAATTTTCTTTACTTGTAGTGCTCTTATCTTGTTAACCTTATAAAATGTGGTTGGAAGTGTTCTTTATCATTCAGTTTCTTTGGGGGAGTTTGAGAAGGATAGGTATTAGTTTTGTTTGCTTGTTTGTTTTCCTGAGACAGTCTCATTCTGTCACCCAGGGTAGAGTGCAGGGGTGTCAGCTTAGCTCACAGCAACTTTTTAGATTCCTGGGCTTAAATGATCCTACTGCGTCAGCCTGCCCAGTAGCTGGTACTGCAGGTGCGTGGCACAATGCCTGGCTAATGTTGTTTTCCTGTTAGTGGAGACAGTGTCTCACTCATGCTTAGGCTGGTCTCAAACTCTTGAGCTCAAGAGATCCTCCTGCCTTGGCCTCTCAGAGTGCTGGGATTAGAGGCATGAACCACCATGCCTGGCAGGGATTAGTTCTTTAAATATTTGATAAAATTCAGTACCAAAGCCATCAGGTCCTGAGCTTTTCTTTAATGGCAGACATTTTATTACCGATTTCATTTTCTTCCTTATTGGTCTATTCAGGTTTTCTTTCTTTCTTCAGGCTTCAGTCCTAGGTAGGTTGCATGAAGTATGTGTCTAGAAATGTTATCTGATTCTCTAAATTATACAACTCATTGGCCTGTACATGTTTGTAATAATCTGTTATGATTGCATTTCTGTGATATCCGTTATAGTGTCTCCTCTTTCTAATTTTATTTGAGTCTTCTCTCATTTTCCTTTGTCTAGCTAAAGACTCATTGACTTTATCTTTTCCACAAACAACTCTTAGTTTTGCTGACCCTTTTAATTTTTCTTATTTCTATTTCACTTATTTATTCTCTGATCTTAAAAATTTCCTTCCTTCTAATAACATTAGTCTTAATTTGTTCTTTTCTTTCTTCCTTTTTTTTTTTTTTTTTTGTTGCAGTTTGGCCGGGGTCAGGTTTGAACCCACCACCCTTGGTATATGGGGCTGGCGCCCTACCCACTGAACCACAGGCATTGCCCAATTTGTCCTTTTCTTTTTAATTCCTTGTGATATAACATTAGTTTTTGTTGAGGTTGTTGTTTGTTTGTTTGTTTTTTGAGACAGAGTCTTGCTTTGTCACCCTCGGTAGAGTGCTGTGGTGGCACAGCTCACAGCATCCTCCAGCTCTTGGGCTTGGGTGATTCTTTTGCCTCAGCCTCCCAAGTAGCTGGGACTACAGGTGCCCGCCACAATACCTAGCTATTTTTTTGTTGCAGTTTGGCCAGCGCTGGGTTTGAACCCACCACCCTCGGAATATGGGGCCGGCCCCCTACTCACTGAGCCACAGATGCTGCCCAACATTAGGATTTTTATTTGAGATCTTTTTTCTTTTTTGATGTAGGCAGATACTGCTATAATATTTCTTCTTAGAACTACTTTTGGTGCATCCTATGGTATGTTTTGAATCTGTTTTCATTTGTCTCAAGATATTTTTAAATTTCTTCTTTGTCCCATTGGTTGTTTAGGGGAATGTTGTTTAATTTCTATGTATTTGTGAATTTTCCTTCTGTTGTTATTTTCTGGTTTTATACCATTGTGTGTGAAGTAGATACTTGGTAAGACTTTAATCTTAATTTTGTTCAGACTTGTTTTGTTTAATGCTTAGGTTAATTTCAATATTTACTTGTTGATCTTCCAACTGAATGACCTGTCCATTACTAAAGTGAGATATGGAGGTCCCATATTATCTTTGTATTACAGTCTATCTCCCCCTACATATCTGTTAGCATTTGCTTTATATTTTTAGGTGCTCCTATATTTATTTGGTGCATATATATTTATAACTGTTATATCCTATTGATGACTTGACCCTTTTGTCATTACATAATGACCTTCTGTGTCTCTTATGACATGTTTTGACTCAAAATCTATTTTATCCATTATAGGTGTAGCTTTCTTTGCTCTCTTTTTGATTTGCATTTACATAAAATATCTTTTTCCCTCCCTTTACTTTCAGTCTATATGTGCTGTTAAGGGTCAAGTGAGTCTATTCTAGTGTATAGTTGGGTCTTGTTTTTCTAAATCCAATCACTGTCTTTTGATTGGAATAATTAATCCATTTACTTTCAAGGTAATCATTGATAGGTAAGAACTTATAGCTGCCATTTTGTTTTCTGATTGTTTTAGAGCATTTGTTCATTTTTTATTTTTCTATGAGAGAAATTGTGACTAGATTTTCTTTTTCTAGTGGCATGCTAGAATTCCTTACTTTTTATATTCTGTATCTAATATGGGATTTTGGATTTGTGGTTATCAGGAAGCTATGTAAAATATCTTATCATTATAACAAGCTATTTTAATCTGGTAACAGCTGTTACCATGTTAAAGAAAATCCTTAACATTTTTACTTCCTTCCATACATTTTATGTCTTTGATGTCACAATTTACCTCTTTTTACATTGTTTATTCCTTAACAATTTATCATAGCTATTGTTATCTTAATAGCTTGTTAATACTAATATAATGACTATATACCACCATTATAGTATTAGGTTATTCTGAGTTTTATACTTTCATATTTTTTTTGTTACTAATTAGCATTCTTTCTTTCAGTTTGAAGAAATTCCTTCAGCCTTTTTTGTACAATAGATCTAGAGATGATATACTCCCTCAGCTTTATTTGTCTCCTAGAGTCTTTTTCTCTGCTTCATTTCTGAAGGATAGTTTTGATGGACAAAGTATTTATGGTTGGCGTTTTTTTCCTTTCCTCACTTTGTATCGTCCTATTCTCTTCTATAAGGCTTCTGCTAAATGAAATTTTTGAAAAATTTGCTGCATCTGCATATTTATATTTTTCCTCAGATTTAGAAAGTTTTCTGCTATTATTTCTTTAAATGATTTTTCTTTCTCTTCTCCTTTTTAAAAACTCTTATAAATTGAATATTTACACTTTTGAAGCTGTCTCATAAGTCCCACAGGTGTTCTTCCTTCCTTTTTTTTTCTTTTTTCTTTTTTTTTTTTTTTGAGACAGTCTCAAGCTGTTGCTCTTGGTAGAGTGTCATGGTGTCATAGCTCACTACAACCTCAAACTCTTAGGCTTACGTGATTCTCTTGCCTCAGCCTCCCAAGATGCTGGGACTACAGGCACCCGCCACAATGCCTGGCTTTTTGTTTGTTTGTTTGTTTCAGTTTTTGGCTGGGGCTTGAACCTGCCACCTCCTGTATATGGGGCCAGTGCCCTACTCTTCTGAGCCACAGGCACTGCCTGCCCAGCTATTTTTGTTGTTGTTGTTGTTGTTGCAGTTGTCATTGTTGTTTTAGCTGGCCCTGGCCAGGTTTGAACCCACCAGCCTCGGTGTATGACCCTACCCACTGAGCTACGGTCACTGCCCTCTTCCTTCCTTTTCATTTTTTAAAATTATTTTTCTCTGGCTTTATATTTTTAGATAACCTGTCTTTGAGCTCATAAATTCTTTCTATTACTTGATCAATTCTACTGTTAATACTCTCTACTGTATTTTTCATTTTGATTATTGTTCTTTCCAGCTCCAGAATATCTGGGGTATGTGTGTGTGTGTGTGTGTGTACATATGTAATTTCAATGTCTCTGTTAAATATCTCATTTTTGTTTTTTATTATTTCTCTGATTTTGTTGAATTGTTTCTCTGTGTTCACAGTTTGGCAAATTTCCTTAAAATAATTATTTTTAATTCTTCACCAGGCAGTTAGGGTAATAACTGGCATCTATTGTTAGGGTAATAACTGGCACTTTATTTTGTCCCTTTCATATTTTTATCTTTTTTTTTGATCCTCATGTCTGTACATTGGTTTCTGTGCATTTGAAGAAATAGGGATTTATTCTGGTCTTTGCAGATTGGCTTTGTCTTGATAAATCTTTTGCTAGTTAGCTCATCCAGAGATTCTAGGAAGCTTTTCCAGCATGGTCTGTGAGTTGGCTTGTTGCTAGAGCCTTCACGTAGGCTAGCCTGGTGCCTGGATCAGTAGATATGGTGTTTAGGTCCATGAGGGTGGGCCTGGAGTCTGAATTTACTAGGGTGGACCTGTCGATTGAATCTAAAGGAGTAAATCAGGAGCCTTGGTCTGTGAAGACAGGCCTAGAGACTGAATCCATACCCTGGGTTCATAGTGTCTTGCACTAGTGTGGTCCTTGAGTCTGACATAGGCCTGGTCCCTAGGACCCATCAGATGTGTCTATAGTCTGAGCCCACAGGGTCTGGCTAGAGTAGTCTTGAAGCTTAAATCTATTAGGTGATCCAAAGAGCATCAGTCTATACAGTCTGATCTGGCATTTAGGGTCTACTGGAGTGGGCTAGACTCTGAGTCTCCTGGAACCTGCATTCACTCAAACTAGCCTAGGGCTTAGGGCTGACCTGAAGCTAGGATACGTGTAGGCTTGCATCTTTGGCGCCCATCCTAGAAGCTCGTTTTGCAGGTGCTGGCCTAGAGCCTGAACACATGAGAGTAGCCGTGGGTCCTTGGCCCATGATGACTGCCTTGGTATACCTGGGGCCATAGAGATGGTTCTAGGGCTGTGTTCTAAGGGAGCCATCCCAGGACTGAGGTCATCTGGTATGTACCCAGATCCTGGGTCTGATGGAGCAGGCCTAGATCATGGATCTCTACAACATAGGGATGCAGGGGCTGGCCTGGAGGGTGAGGCTACAGGGACTGGCTTGGCACTGGTTAAGCCCTAGAGCTTGAGTCTGTGGGTGCCAGCCTGGTGACTGAGGGAACCTGGCAAAAGGGTGATCCTGAACCCTGGGGCTGTGAGGGCCAACCTGGCTCTTGGAAGGATTAGGTTAGAGCCTGGGGAAGGCTTGGGGTCTGGGACCTTAGAGGCTGGCCTGGATGCTGGGTCCATGGGTGCTGACCTGATGACTAGAGCTATAGGGGACTCATGTCTACTGGAAATGAAGGACACATTGAAGCAGGACGAGCACTGGGCATGGATGTGCTCTGTGTAGACTTCTCCAAACCAGAATCGGACACTCACTGAGTCTCCTCCTATAAGTGTCCACAGTGACCTTGGCTTGCTGTTATTGCTTGGGCTGCCCCCAACCCTTTACCTAGCTCTGACTCATGGTCTTGTCTGGGTCCGTAGGAGAGACTCCTCACCTACCAGGTAGTTATTGCACCATGCGTACATTTGTTTTGACTCGGGGAACTTATATTCCAAAACCTTTTGTGTCAGCCTCCCACACATATTTGGCTTCTCTTCATTTACATTTTCCTCTCTAGACCCTGAAGTCTTGAAGGTAGACAGTATTTATATTATATTTTGTATTTACAGCACCTTGCACAGAGCCTGATATACAGTAGGTACTCAACCAATATTGAGTTGAACTTCTACTTAAACAATGACCAAATTAAAATGCATAGAGATGAATTTCCCAGGATTGGCTAATTATTTAGAGTCAGAAGAAAGTGTAAAGTGAGACTGCCTGACTTTGAGTTCTATTCATTACCTACCACGTCTCCTTGTCTCTAAATTCTACTGTGGAAAGGGAAAACAGATTCTAGAAACAAAGTTGGCTATACCTTAGCATGAACTTTTAAGTAAAAGAATATAAGGCAGAAAGAACTCAGGGAATTCAATAGCAAGTCTCAAGTCAAGTGTAAATACGTTGAATCCAAATCCCTTCTGTGGTTAACATATGATACTTGTGTATAAATCTGTTTCATATATCAATTTATATTTATGTGATGTTTAAAAATGGTTAGAGGTAGCTGAGTCATTTAGTAAGCCAAGTGAGTAAAAAATTAGAAGTGCATTGAGCATATTTGTTTTCATAACTCTTCCAGGAGAAGAAAAGGGAGAGGAAGAAAAAAAGGAATGGTAGCAATGAAAGCTGAAATCTGGTACTTTAGAAGATCTTAGAAAACATTAATGGGGATATTTTTAAGGGCTGGTTAAAATTTTTACAGTAAGGGTAGATGGAAGCAGATAAACACAAACATAATGATTTCCCGTGGTTTAAGCATTACTGAATATAGATTGAAAAATAAAAGTGAAGTAGGCAGAGAAACGATAACCAAGCAATACTAGTTTTAAACATTAAAGGAGGGAACAGTTACATCAGATATTTAAGGAATACTTAGGACTAGGAGTTTGTGTTGTTCATTCTTTATAGGTAAAAGTGACATTTACAGTTATGCTTATGCTTTTAAAAGATGTTTGAATTGTAAACAGGCAGCGCCTGTCATTGTACTCCATCGTTAGCCCTGTTTTCCTTTTTGTTTTAATGGTGACTAGAACCATAATTAGTCACTGCTAATCACTTGGGAGCACCTGCCAGCTGAGAGGCCCAGTGTGAGGCAGATTTGAAAGCCGCTGTAGGACATTCCCTGGAACCTTAACTTTTCTTGAAGTG
Organism: Loris lydekkerianus; assembly: GCA_963574355.1. Lineage (NCBI taxonomy): Eukaryota > Metazoa > Chordata > Mammalia > Primates > Lorisidae > Loris > Loris lydekkerianus. Next base: position 20,328 of record CAUYPK010004645.1, read on the forward strand.
ACTAAAATATATTTAGTGTCTTGTTTCTCCACAGTATCGAGTGACCCCCTGGGACCCAAGAGCCTGACAAGCTGCTCTAAATGTCCCACTTAGCTACCTGGAAATAATTGAGGCAGTGAAAAGAATTAAAACTGATGCACACGGAGTTGAGAGTGTTTGATTTTTATGCCAGAGTGGGTGAACATATATTCTTGGTGACATCTGGTGTAAAACAACTGCCTTGTTCCATTTAATCTGTGATGATATTAAAGAGGGTCAGGGAGCTTCCCCCTCTTTTATGGAAAAATAAAGGCATTTGGAATTTACTTCATGTGGTTTCCATCAGAGCTGCTTCCAGCCTGTACGGTGCTCTGTGAATTATTAAAAGGTGCTCCTATGAGCAGAGGCAGTCTTAGGGTATACTGTCTGGAGTACAGAAAGTGATTATAAAAATGGTGCCCTGTCCTCTGGGCTGGTGGGAAAGGGTGGCCTGCAGGGAGAGAGCAGCTCAGATTTCATCCTCTACTCTCATCCTGGCCCATGAGCCTTGGAAATGCACAAGGCCACAACCATCATGGTGGCCCTGGTCGTAATGAGATCATTCTGAATCATTTCACATTTTAAAAATACTTAAATTCTAAGGTAACTATTGCATTCTGTTATCTATGAACACCCTTTTTCGAGAGGCAGTTTCAGAGATGGAGCCCAGGGGTAAAACAAGCTGTATTATTATCACTTTCCTCAGTCTCCACAACTGAAGGTGGCCTGGGGCTTCTTCTTGGCTTCCCTGACTCTGGTCTCAGTTTGATGGTCATGAAACTCTTGATGGCACAGAGAGATAACCAGAGAGAGTCAGAGATTTTTGATGTGAACTTTAAAACTCCACCAAGGTAACCATCACAGCAGGGCTGACATTTAGCTCAGTGGAGGAGATTGGTGTGATATAGATGGGTCGAATGCTGGTTCCATTAATACTGTGTGATATTTACTCTGTAAGAGGGGGCTATTAGTGTACTGCAAGATCTTGTTACCATCCTGTTACCTTGTTACCAGCTCATTGATAATTTTATGCATGTAGTGCTCAGCCATACTCTGCACCCTTTTAGGAGAACTGATATATTGAAACAGAACACGTGTAGTTTAGTTTACTTTTTAAAGTTTGCTCAGTGTCTGGTAATGTTCCCTTTTACTGGAGTGTTGTATCCTACAGCATATTCATCATTTTAAACATAAACACTATAATGTCTGTCAGTATTTTGAGAAGGAGACTCACTGATCAGAAAGGTGACATAATTAAGATTTTCATCTAGTATGTTGAAATATCATACTTCATATTTTATTCTATCCCTACATTCACTCCAAATTTGTAGCTATTATTAACTTCAAATTATTTAGTATAATATCCCATTTATAAATAGAGCATGCAACATAATATGATGGTCTGGTCTTCACATACCAGCTGGGTGATTATAGGTATCTGGAGGTTGGGAGAGCAAGCTCGTTATACTGTTATGACCCACGTGTCTAACACATCTCTGTAGACAGGATGTGAGCAGGGAAGGGAGGCAGAAGAGCCCAGTGAAAGGGCTTTGGATTCAGAAGCACTTCGGTTTATATCCTGCCTGACCTACGTACTAGCTATGTCATCTTAGCTTACATAATAATATCTTTAAATCTCAGTTCCCTTTTTTTATAAAGCAAGATTAACAATACATTCTTCATTGGCTTGTTCTGTGATTAAATGAGGTGAAATGGGCAGAAGAGGCAGCAGAATACTAAACCTTCTTGGTAACATTGATTCCCTTTCTCATTCTCCCTCATTCTCCTTCCTACTGCCAAGATCTGTGACTATCTATCCCTGGGTCAAGGAAGGAAGGAAGGAGCTTTCTATTAATAATAGTCAAGTGCTTTTCTAAAAACGTGTAGACTTGGTGCATGTTTTGTGGAGGTTGGAAGGATGACTTAGGCAGATCCTTGCAGAATGACAACAAAGTTGTGTTCAAAGCCTAGGGCTTGAAGGAAGTTTAATCTCAGTCTTTACCACAAGGAAAGTGTTTCTGCATTTTTCTTTCTTTCTTTCTTTCTTTCTTTCTTTCTTTCTTTCTTTCTTTCTTTCTTTCTTTCTTTCTTTCTTTCTTTCTTTCTTTCTTTCTTTCTTTCTTTCTTTCTTTCTTTCTTTCTGA
>CAUYPK010004646.1:0-16232 GCA_963574355.1 Loris lydekkerianus
ATGCTTTTCAATATTTATTGCTAAAGAAAAACTGTAAACTAGCAACAACAACTTTAAAACTTTAAATAAAGTGCAGAAAACCGTAGCTTAACAGGTAATCAAGCTGTGGGTTATATAGTTGTGGGTTAAATAGTTCAGTGGATAACAGTTCAGTTCAGCCGTGACTTGTGGACTGAGCTGAAGCACCGCCCCCTCAAGCAGACGGCAGAAGACGACTGGAGACTACGTGCATTTGATTAGGTGCTGCGCACACCAAATCAAATAACCTGTATGACCCAAGTATAAGCCGAGTTCGGGGTTTTTGGCACAAATTTTGTGCCAGAAAAAACTCGGCTTATACTCGAGTATATACGGTATTTGGTATCAGGGAAGCCCTTTGATTCTAGTTTTATGTGGATCTTTTTTTCCTCTCAAGTTCAGTCTGCCATTACTTATTGACTACCATATCATTATGACAAATATAATATCAACAAAAACAAAATGTTTTCTCCTCTTCCACTGATTTTTTTTTTTAAATTTTATTTCCACTTAGTGACTTGCTGTAGATACTGCTTTACGTAAAGGAGTATTAAAGCAAATTCTACAGTCTCTATGTAGGTTTGGGAAAATGTGACTTACATGTGTGAAAAATGAGTGCATCATGTAACTGAAGAGTTCTGAACTGTATAAATCATGAGTTTAGAAAATATATCAAGATTGTTTGGAGCCATCAATTTAAATCATTAGGTAATGGTGGAATATCCACTCTACACAAAGCATGGGTGCTACTTTAAGGGCATACAGCAATAAAAACGGAGCCTAACCTCTGTCTTCTCCCCTTTTATAATTTAGTTGATTTCATCTTCAGAGGAGGAGGTATTGTCCTTGGAGAGGATTTCTCATACTTCAGTAGCCTCTATATTAATACACAACAATTATCACATTATTTTGACACATCTTAAGTTATTTCTCTCTAATCCCATGAAACTTAACCCCAGTAGCTTTCACCAAATGCCTATTTGCCAGACCACTTGAGAGCTCCCTATGTTAGAGCTTCCAAGCCACATTCATCATCATTTTTCTTCTCTTCTCACTCATCCTCTCTCCTCCCCACTTCTAAGTTTACTTTCTTTATGTTCAACTATTTCTGCACTCAAACCATTTCTAAAGCCTACCTTTATGAGAGGTAGTATAGCACAGTAGAAGAAATAACAAAATACGACATGGGGTATTAAGTGCCAGCTTGTTGTGCATTAACTATGCTACTTTTTAGTAAATCATGAGATCTTTCTGAGACTCAAACTGCAGAAAATAATACCAATCTGTTTTACTTCACAGGGTTCCTAAGAAGAATAAATTACAACAGTTGTGAAAACCACTGTTTTTTTTTTTTTTTTTTTTTTTTTTTAGAAATAAGGTCTCACTATGTGACTCCGGCTGGCCTCAAATTCCTGGGCTCAAGTGACCTCCCTGCCTCAGCCTCCCAAGTAGCTAGAATAACAGATTCTCACCAATACACATGGCTGAAAATCACTTTTTAAATAGAAAAGTAATAAAAATGTTGCTATTTCTCTTCAACAGTAGGATTTGAATTTTCAGTATCCTCCAAATACAACTTTTACCTTGAGTTTACTTTTATCTCATATATTTGCAGGTTACTTTTTTCTCCTCTTAGTGATTGAAATCTTTAGCTTCATGAGATGACGTCATTTGATATCATTCATCCTTGAATGTCAAATACAGTTGTCTGTAGTTATATCATGTAATTAGACTACCTATACTCTTAAAATCATGGGGTGGTGACTTTAAAAGTTCATCTGTATTTTTTTTATGACTTCTAGGAGTCTTGTGGTTGAGTCTTTTGGATTTTCTAGGTATAAGATCATGTTGTCAACAAAGATGGAGAGTTTGACCTCCTCTGCTCCCATTTGGATTCCCTTTATTTCCTTGTCTTGCCTAATTGTATTGGCTAGAACTTCTAGCACTATGTTGAATATTAAAGGTGACAGAGGACAACCTTGTCTGGTTCCAGTTCTAAGAGGAAAAGCTTTCAGTTTTACTCCATTCAGTAAGATATTAGCTGTGGGTTTGTCATAGATAGCTTCAATCAGTTTTAGAAATGTTCCACCTATGCCTATACTCTTCAGTGTTCTAATTAGAAAAGGAGGCTGGATTTTATGCTTTCTCTGCATCTATTGAGAGGATCATATGGTCTTTATTTTTGCTTCTGTTAATATGGTGGATAACGTTTATGGACTTGTGTGTGTTAAACCAGCCTTGCATCCCTGGGATGAAACCTACTTGATCATGATGTATGACTTTTTTGATGTGAAGCTGTAATCTATTGGCTAGGATTTTGTTGAGAATTTTTGCATGTATATTCATGAGTGAAATTGGTCTGAAATTCTCCTTTTTGGTTGGGTTTTTTCCTGGTTTTGGTATCAGGGTGATGTTTGCTTCATAGAAAGTGTTGGGAAAGATTCCTTCCTCCTCAATTTTTTGGAATAATTTCTGCAATACAGGAATAAGCTCTTCCTTGAATGTTTGATAGAATTCTGGTGTGAAGGTATCTGGACCAGGGCATTTTTTTTTTTTTGTTGGGAGCTTTTTTATTGTTTCTTTAATCTCAGTGCTTAAAATTGGTCTGTTCCAGAGCTCTATTTCTCAAAAATACAGTAATGTTTCGGGATATAAAATCAATATCCACAAGACAATAGCCTTTGTATATAACAATAACAGTCAATATGAGAAGCTAATTAAGGACACAACTCCCTTCACCATAGTTTCAAAGAAAATGAAATACCTAGGAATATACCTAATGAAGGAAGTGAAGGACCTCTATAAAGAAAACTATGAAATCCTCAGAAAGGAAATAGCAGAGGATATTAACAAATGGAAGAACATACCATGCTCCTGGATGGGAAGAATCAACATTGTTAAAATGTCTATACTTCCCAAAGCAATCTACCTATTCAATGCCATTCCTATTAAAATACCAACATTGTACTTTCAATATTTAGAAAAAATGATTCTGCGTTTTGTATGGAACCAGAAAAAAACCCTTATAGCTAAGGCAGTTCTTAGTAATAAAAGTAAAGCTTGGGGGCATCACCATACCAGATTTTAGGCTGTACTACAAAGCCATAGTGGTCAAGACAGCATGGTACTATCACAAAAATAGAGACATAGACACTTGGAAGTGAATAGAAAAACAGGAAATGAAACCAACATCTTACAACCACCTAATGTTTGATAAACCAAACAAGAACATACCTTGGGGGAAAGACTCCCTATTCAGTAAATGGTGTTGAAAGAACTGGATATCCACATGTAAAAGACTGAAACTGGACCCACACCTTTCCCCACTCACAAAAATTGATTCAAGATGGATAAAGGACTTAAATTTAAGGCATGAAACAATAAAAATCCTCCAAGAAAGCATAGGAAAAACACTAGAAGATATTGTCCTGGGGAAAGACTTCATGAAGAAGACTGCCATGGCAATTGCAACAACAACAAAAATAAACAAATGGGACTTCATTAAACTGAAAAGCTTCTGTACATCTAAGGAGACAACAACCAAAGCAAAGAGACAACCTACACAATAGGAAGGTATATTTGCATATTTTGAATCAGACAAAAGTTTGATAACTAGAATCTATACAGAACTCAAATTAATCCACATGAAAAAAGCCAATAATTCCATATATCAATGGGCAAGAGACTTGAATAGAACCTTCTCTAAAGAAGACAGACAAATGGCTAACAAACATATGAAAAAAATGTTCATCATCCCTATATATTAAAGTCCCTTTCAATGCATCACAACCAAAATTCTGGAACCCCTGAGTGGGCAAAACAACCAGGTATGCAATTGTACTAAGAACAAAAGAAACTGATTATTTTGGGGTTGGAGTATGCTGTGTTATGCTTGTATTTTAATATATTCTTAGAAATGGAGACGTTTTCATGACTCAAAGGAATTGATTAAATGGAGCTTTTCCAGTTCTTATGCAGAAGTGAGAGGGATCTTGGGGCAGGGGTCTTAACCTCTCATCCAAATGCCTCCAGTGCTTTCTTTCCATCCCTACCCAGGCCAGAAATTCACTCCTTTTTCTCCCAGAACCCTTAATAATAATTCTTATTATTTTTATTTTATTGACTCAGACAAGCAGTGTTTTATCACGTAGGGAAAGATAAGTGATTGCCTGCTCAGTGCCATCAGCTGGTCACTTTTTCAACGTGTCCCTAACCCCAAACTCCCCAGTTGTCCTAGCAACCAAAGAAGGGTCCTCCTGAAGGCTTTCTCCTGTCTGACATCACCAGGCATTTGTGAGTTCTTCTGCCTTAAGTCCTCCTTGATAAGTACTTGTAATTTCCAAAGAAAATAGATTGAAACATTTGGGAGCAAATACCCTGGAAATATTGCTAACCTTTTGTTTTCCTTTCCTTTTCATTAACTGCATTGAAAGTCATGCATGAAACTTTAGATGTGTATTGGTGTTCCATTTGTAGGAAGTGTTCAGCTGTCTGTGTCATTTTCATTCACCCTAAGCACCTTGAACATTTTACCGAACAGTAATCTTGAGAGCTAACACTTTGCAAGAAGTCTTTTCTTTTTTCCTTTACAGCTTAGAAGTGTGTCCTATTTAAAATGAACCAAGATGTCAAAATCCTCACACAGAAACTTAGACAGACAGGCAATTGTGCTTACAGCAGAAGAGTGGGCTTAGTAAGGAGATGGTTCCTTTGGGAAACTGACCATGGGGAATTGACCTTGGAATTGCACTGTAAATGGTCAGGCATGCAATGAGTTTCTAGTCTCCAGGGCTATCCAGAGCAGCCAGGCAGAAAGTAAGACACCCTGTGAGAACAGCAGAGGGTGGGTCCCACAAGTCTGAGGACCTTCTCCCCCAGGAAGACTGTCATTAACAGCAGATACCCTGGACTGGAAGGCCAGGAAGCTTGTCCTCCAGCCCCAAGTGTCCCTGAGTGTCTTAGTCCATTAAATGTGGTAAATTAAAGGAAGTCATAGTCTTTGTCTATGTCTGTGGTATCTTTCTGACCATCAGGCTATTAAATGTTATGACAATTATGTAGTAACTAAGCAAGAAACTTGTAAAAGATATCAAATAAACATAACCACAGTAACATCTATATGGATAAAGCCCCTAATGCCACTCCTTCACCCCACCCTTCTATCTTTGGACCACAGCTTCCCTGACACATTCTTGACACTAATGGATGTAGACATTCCAGATTTGACCTCTCAGGAGGCACAAAGATCCTAGAGGCACCTGAAAAGCCCTTCCTCCCTGATGTCATCCCTGAAACCTCCGCACCATAAATGAACTTGTTTCCATCCTCCTTGGATGCTTTTCCATTGGAGTTTTTCTAATACTGTATTGCAAATACGAATTTCCAAATCTATGAAGATGTGAACTCTGAGGACAGGACTGTTGGATTCATCGCTATTTTTCCAGTGGCCTGTAGAGGGCAGCACTCCCAAATGTGTGTTCAGTGGATGAGCAGTGACCAACAGCCACCAATGACTCCAAACCACGCTATGAAATACTAGTAAGTAGCTAAGAGCCAACCCGTGAAATACACACTGGTTAAAAGGCAATTATATCTTAGGCTTTTAAAAAGAAATAGCTACTTTCTGACGATAAAGCCCAGAGTGACTCTGCAGGTCCAGGTAACATATGGAAAATGTCTTTGAATCTGAGCCCAAGAGAAAGTTGTTTATGTAAGTTTTAGGCTCATAGCACACTTGGGTAGGAAGTGCAGTCAATTCCCGCAGATCCTCTGTGCCCACATCGGCACAGCCTCCCCCACTATCAGCATTCCACACTACAGAAGTGCATTTATTACAATCTGTCAACCTACATTAGCACATCATTATCACTGAAGTCTGTAGTTTACATTAAGGTTCATTCTCTGTGTTGTAGGAAAGGACATTTATAATAAAATATTTTACATTTCAAAATTGTCTTTATGCTTCATAATTTATGTGGAGCATTCCTGATAGGATGTGGTAAGTATGTTTTTATTTTTCCCGAATATGAGGAATTTAAGACCCTTCACTACTTTGTAGATAGTGATGTATTAGCTTGTGGGATAACAATGCTTTTCTTTGAGAATGTATCCCCAAAGCAGAAGTCAGCAGAAATAGGTTCTTGTATATGCCAAAATTTGTCTGACATTTAAAATTTCAGGCTAGCAACCGTACGTGTGTGTCATCCTGCTATCCCAAGACCATAGCTTTGATATCAGCCGTTACTGAAAGGTCAAAATTCAAGACAAATTATAACATGACTGTTTTATAAAGCTAAGCAATATTTTTTTTCCTATTCATATTGTGTTTGCCAACAGTATGCTTTTAACTAATTAGCCATGAAGAGTGGGAGCAGTGGGGAGAAACCCAGATTGGAACAGTAGATAAGTCTACCATCTAAGGTATGATACTGAGATGGTTAACTCACAATGTAGAGAAACAGAATCTGTGTGTTCCTGCTGGAATTGAGAGGGCAGCTCGACATTGAAATTCCATCATCTGTTAGTGTAATTAATCAAAGAAGTGAGCATCTAAAAATTTGGAACAAGCCAGGCATGGTGGCTTATGCCTACAGCTCCAGCTACTTTGCACCTGAGGCTGAAGACCACCCAAGAGTTTGAGGCTGCAGGGAGCTATGATCATGCCACTGAACTCCAATCTGGGAGACAGAGTGAGACCATATCTCCTAATACATATAAGATAAATAAAACAAAATAATAAATAAATAAAAATTTAGAAATGCACATTTGAAACAAGTTTATTCAAAATCATCCCAATAATCATTTTACCCCTCAACCTCCAGAAAGCATGGACCACTTGTCATTCCCTAACCTATCACTGACAAGGGGAAATAGTGGATCATTCAGGATTTAGTCCTGAGCTGGGACTAGGGTCAGATTCCTTCGGGGATGGGTTCCTGAATATAATTGGGTTTTTTAGCAAGGAAATTGGCAAGGAAAGGGGAGGAGGAAATAGAGGTGGGCTGATTAATGAGGACCCCCAGGGCATTTTTTAAGGCCCGGCACAGCCCTGCAGATGAGAAGCCTTGTCCCCAGTTGTGTTAGAAGTATCCAGAACAGAAAGATATTTTGAGACTTCTTGTAACTTTGTGACTTTCTTCTTTTGTTTTGTTATTTTTATCTCCTCTGTTTTCTTGTCTTACCAGCAGTGAGAACACTGAAGTTAGAAAAACCTAAGAAAAGCTGCTTGCTTGTTTCTGGACAGCTGTGTGGGAGACAACTCCCTATGAGTCTTCAGCAGGAGTCGGGGGTCTCCTCCAAGCACAGTCCTCCTCTCTCGACAGAAGCCAGTGATAATGTGTCCCAACAGCCCTTATGCAGTGCCTGGCACACAGTAGGTGGTCAGTGTGAAGCTGGGATACATGTGTAGAGATGAGTATGTCACAGACCGAAGCAGAGCAGCGAAGCTAAAAAGGCTTTGAGGTTGATCAAATCTGGATTTGACTCTCAGCACTGCTATTTCCGCATGGCATAAGTCACTTACACTCTCTGAGCCTCAATTTCTTCATCAGCAAAATATCAAAGGAGTCTGAGAGAATGAGAAATAATGTATGTAAAGTATGTAGGATAGTCCCTGGTGCTTACTAGATGCTCAGTAAATGGAAACTGACTTCTCTCCTGGACCAGTGCTCTTGTAGGGAGGAAACAATGGCTTTCCCCACCCTTCTAGGTTCTTTGACTGAGCTATAAATTAAATTGACATAAGACAGATTAGCAGGAAAAAAAATACACTCAATTGTGCCCATCCTACAAAACCTGAGACCCAAAGAAAGCCAGATGATTGAAGCTTGTAGCATTCTGAGTTACAGAAAGGAATAGAGGCTTGGGGCTTCAGGGGTAGGGGCAAGGGGTTGACACAGCTCTGGGGGCTGAAGGGAGAAATGTGTGATAACTAAAGATTGTCTTGTTATGCAGGTAATGAAAGTCATTTCTAAGCAGCCCTCTTCTTGATACAGACAGCGTTATGAATGTTGATTTCCTTTATAGATGTACATTTCTTTTACTAAAGGATAGCTTTTTAGAGCTACTCCTGTGTCTGCAGTTTCTCAGAATAACCAGCTTGAAATATGCCAGAGAAGTACATTTTTCATGGCATTTTCTAGTCTCCTACAGTCATATTTTGGGGTGGTGTATCCTGAGCCCCAACAGACATTATTTTCAAAATTAAAATGCCATATCCTAGCCCTGTGTCAGTTGTGCCAACACCACCCTGTCTGCTGGCTCATCCCCGACGTGCAAGGGTGGATCATGTTGCCATAATGGGATTTGTGTTGTGGGTTAAGGGGTGAGAGTAAAATCCATCCCCTTATAAGACCACAGGTGCCTCACATCACATGTGTAATTCTCACTCACAGCCCAAATGCTCTTGACTTGAGAGGGGTCACCTGATTATAAAAATTTCTGGCCTCTCCATGATTTCTCCTGGGGCAACAACTTTATCAGTAAGACCCCAGAGTCAGCCAGAGTTCAAAACCTAGCTCCAACATGGACACACACATCTGTAATTTTGGACACTTTGCTTTTCCTTTCTTGTTCCTCAGTATCTCATCTGTACACTAGGACTAAGATAGTAGGACCTATTTTCATACAAGTAACAAGTAGAGTGGCTTTGAGATTTAGCCAGCTAGTGCATGCATGTGCAAAGCCCTCGGTATAGGGCTTGGGCCATGCAAGACTCTCAATAAATATCAGCTAGTATGTGATTATTGGGGACCCCCCCAATCTCCTCGTCTCTTACTGAGTTGAGCAGACCTGCAGGCCCATGCAGGTCCACCATGGCATGCAACTACCTCAGTGGTGCCTCTGCCAGACTGCCGGGGAGGCCTCTCACCCTGAGATCTTTCTTCTGACTCTCACAGTAGTGCTCTGTTGGGTTTGGGCTGAAACTGTTTCCATTTTGTAGATGAGGAAGCTGAGGCCCAGAGAGGGTGTGTCCCTTCCTCAAGGTCTGAGTGGCAGTCTACAGCAGAATGGAGAGTGAGTCCCGGGCCTCCTGACTCTGTTGGGTGCCCTTCCTACCTCACCCTGAAAGCGTGAGGCAGAGTGGGGTGGGCTGGTAGAGGAGGAGTCGGGGCTTCCTCACACCTGGTCCTGTGAGCACCAGAAAGGGCTCTGACACTCGCTGTCCCTGGCCTCCACAGCTCCCACCTGTCTGCCAGGAGGCCTGACAGAGATGTGAAAAATGAGCCACTAAATGCATTATGACTTGTGAGGCTGTCTTAATAATTAAGCTTTATTAAAATGAATGCCAAGAAATTTCCTGACATGGCCTGCCTGGCAGAGCTCATCCAAAGGTGATAAATTAGTGGGTTCTGGGGAAAGAAAGGGTCTGGAGGAGGAGAAGGAGCTGGGGAACAGGGGGGGAGGCCCAGGAGCCCTGAGCAGTCAGTCCAGTACTTACGCTGCGTCCCTGCCTTGCTCCGGCTACTGCTGAGGCCGTGTGTGGCCTTGTAGGTGCTGTGCTGGGCCCAGCTTCTGTCACAAGACTTCAAGTTCCAGACAGGCATGGCCACTACTACTGGTGGCAGCTTGCCTCCCAGGAGTCAGGGGACTTTCTCTCTGATCTGTGAAAGGGAGATGGACCTGAGCAAACTACTCTTGCCCCGAAGGAAGTGGGTGGCTGGCCATCTGTTTGGGAAACCTGGCCATCTTGTCTGCAGAGATTAATCAAGGGGTCACCAAAGTAATAGCAGTTTCTTCTGGACAGGCGCTGAAGTTGGGGAGGGGGTTATTTAGAGTAATTCTGTTACTGGATTTTCCATAGTAAGCATCAATTGGTTTTATATAGAAAACAGATGAACCCTTCTGCTTACACATAGTCTAGGGTGCTTGAGTGAGTGAGGGTCACTTCGAAGTACAGGGCCCAAGTCTAATGAGAGACAGGCCCTGCCCCAAGGGGAGGAGCCCTGGTGATCTGAGGCCGGCGGGGTTAGGGCAATTCTGGGCAGGGGTGTTTATGGTGTTGTACATATGTCGAGGGCTGTGGCAGAGTTAAGTGCAGAGTGGCTGGTGGGGGGCTCAGGAGAGGTGCTCTGGGCAGGAGGACACCTGAGTTGAAGTTTGAAGAAGAGTTGGATTGCCTAGTGGGAGGACGAAGGAAGGGCAGCAGGACAAGCCCAGACCAAAGCCCAGAGGCATGAACAGGCGCTGATGATTCAGAGCCTGAGCCAGTTCTTTCTTTCTTCTTCTTTTTTGTTTTTTTTTCTGAAACAGAGTCTCACGCTATCATTCTGGGTAGAGTGCTGTGGTGTCTTTGTAGCTCACAGCAACCTCAAACCCTTGGGCTCAAGAGATCCTCTTGCCTTAATCTCCTGAGTAGCTGGGACTACAGGTGACCACCATAACGTCCACATTGTTTTTCTATTTTTAGTAGAGATGGGGTAAGATCTCGCTCTTACTCAGGCTGGTCTTGAACTCCTGAACTCAAGCAATCCACCTGCCTCAGCCCCCAGAGTGCTAAGATTAAAGCATGAGCCACTGTGCTCAGTCTGACATTTAGTTCTGTAGGGATCAGATAGCCTCTCTGATTGGCTCTTCCTGTTTCCACACAAGGCTGGCTGCTTGGCTGATAACTTTGCCCTCCCTCTATAGCCCAGAATAATGGCATTCTGGACCTTACCATAAAATACAGTCTTGAAATTCTGTTATCCCCATCTCCTATTAAGAAAGAAAGAAAAAAGCTCTGGTGAAGGAATTGTTATTTATGGAGGATTAAGAAGGACATTCATTCTGCAGGAGTCTGGGTTTTATCCTTGAATCTTGAGTCAGGTCACAGAAAATTTGTACTCAAGGAAAGAAAGATCAATGGAACAGAATGGAAAGGCCAGAAACAGATGCTGATACTGATGGGAACTCAGCGATAGCGGATAAAGGTGGCTTTGCAATGCAGAGAAGGAGACACACACAGCTCAGCCAGGGGGACACTATGGACCAGCCTCACACCTCACATCCAACCATGGCTGGTCAAACATTTACACGTAAAAGAAAAAACCTACAAAATAGAGAAAGAAAACACAAATATTGTTTTTATAGTATTGAAGTAGGAGAAAATCATTCCAAGAATACCAATTTTAAAAGTCACAAGAGAAAACGACTGACAACATTGATTACAAAAACATAAAAACTTCTAGATTATGAAAATAATGTATGCAAAGTCAAAAGAAAAGTGATGGGTGTGAGGCCAGGACAGTTTCAATGAGAAATCATTAAAGGGTTTTCTGTAAAGGATTGTGGGGGTAGAGAATGAAGTGGGTGGTGAATTGTCTTAGTGAGTTTTATGTTTGGTGGAAAAATCTCTTTGGCTCTAGTGCAGATTGGAGATTAGAAGGAACTGACTGAATGTGGAGGGAAAAGCAGTGAGCATGGGGATCAGAGAAAAGGTTGTTGTGACAGGCCAGAGAAGAGATAATGGCCACTAGGGCTAGGCAGGAGCTGGGACTCCTGGTGGTGGGTGGAATGGAGCGATATTTCTGCATGAAAATCTACATGGGCATTGGTGGTCCACTGCATAAAGGGATGGTGGGGGAGAGGGTGCCAAGGATGACTCCCAATTTCCAGGCTTGAATAACTGGATAGTGAGACAGGAAAGATAAGATAAGACAGATTTGGCAGTGCAGTGGAGGTGTATTATGTTCTTTTGACTTGTTGACCTTGAGATGTCATTGAACAGGACTGGCCTTGTGCTTGTCTGTCATTTCTTGAAATCCTTCATGATTTTTAAACATAGAAACTTGCATTTTTATTTTTCTCTGGGCCCAACAAATTACCTAGCCATCCTGTCTTTGAGCCATCTCGGCGTTGATGCTGTGAAACAGTTATCCTGACCTCTCTGGAGCTTGGCAGAGGCTTCTGGGCTGGGGATATGCCAACTTGTATCATCTACAATTCATCTACAACTAAGTGGCAACTGGGGCCCCTGGAGGGAAGCACTCTTTTCAGAAACTTCTCTGGAGGACAAGAGAATGACTGAAAATGAGCTTCACCTGTGGGTGTGATGTCTAGGTAGGAGAAGATATGGGAGTCAAAGTTGGTAGCTCAGCAGGAGAAGCAGGAGAATGTGGAAAACCCACAGGAGGGAGAAGTCTCACAGTGTCAAAAGCCAAAGACCAAGAGAAATGAGAACTGAGAAACCACTCGTGGGTTTGGTAACATGGGGAAGTGCCAATTTTGCATTCAGGGTGGAGAGGGAGGAAGTGGACACAGAGAGGTTGGCTGTGCTCTAAAGGGGAGGGATATGGTGACATCCCAAAGAGGTAACAGATGGAGGAAGGGACTTTGATCTTTATTTTTATGATAGACATGAACATGTGGCTAAGATATATTGTTTATGCAGAATATTTGATGTAGAATAAACTGTGTAAAAATAAGGTGGGAAGCAGATTATATGCATACACAAAGAAAATGTCTAGGAGGAAGCAAAAAACTTGCTGTGACATTTACCTCTGGGGAATGGCCCAAGGGATTCAGCTTTTTCTTTCTATGCTGGTTGATTTTTAAAATTATAACCATATTTTTTAAATAATAAAAAACTATTAATTGTATGCCCTCAAGAACAGCCCTTGGGCACCAAAATTATTGATTAAAGGTTTCTTTGGTTTTCAAAATTAATATTCTATTTATTAAAGTTACAAATTAACACATACCCAAGTTTTTCTACAAGCTTTGAAATTTAGCTTACAAATCTTATTATTTATTTATAAGTCTAACAAATTTTAACAATCACTTTTAAGTGTACCTTAGAGGAATGTTTCATCTCGTTTACAAATGTGCTTAATTAAATTGCTCAAAACATTGTAAACTGCATTTATAGACTTAATATATTTGAGTTTCTTTTTAAGTACTTCAATTGTCTAACAAACCTTCTCAAATATTTAAGTAACTATTATAAATCTAATTCATTAAACTTGTAAGTACAGAAAAGATTAAATTCTCTCAGACGTTCCAATACTAATTTAATGTAGTAAGACCTTATCTTAGAATCGGGTGTTGAAATCAATCACTCAGTTAAACGTTTTACATGAAAATGGAAAAAGGGCCCATTTCCGTAAACACAGCAAGTGCATAAACATAGCTTCTTTCAAAGCATGATTCTCTTCTGTAGTTCTATACTTAATTCTAAAATCTTCTATAGGTTGAAGGATGCTAACCTATGATCCTGTCAGTGTTACCTCCCTCATTGCAAGAACCCAGACCACCCTGCTCCCTGCCAGCACACCTGCTCACCTCCCTGCACCTGCCCCTGCCTCTTCTTTCTCCCTGTTGATGGTGAGATGCTGTCCCTCCTAGCAGCGCAGGCCCAAATTGCGATCTTTGTTTTGTTAGGATCCTTCAACCTTTTTAAGTGCCCTGTACTTATCCCTCTCTTCTCTCTTATAGATTTGATAGTTTCCTCTAAACTTGGGGACCTTACATCAGCATTTATAAGAGAGCTTCATCTAACAAATGTAATCAATGCAACCTGGTTCTTTGTAGCATCAATGAATTCCCAACAATAATAAAAATAAATAAGTAAATAAATAAATAAATAAAGTTACAAATGTTGACCCCATGCATCCAGTTGCTCTAAAGAGTTGTCTACACTGGGTATTTTGATGTCCTCACCTTTGCCCCTCTGTTCTCAAACTATGGTCTGGCCATGCCTGTGACTGCACCAAAACTGCTCTCCTTAAGGTTACTGATGACATCCCTCTTATCACAGTTAAAGGGAATTTCTGAGTCTTGGTTTTTACTCAACTTCTCAGTAACATTTGACTCAGGACTTTTTTCATTTGAAACACTGTCCTCCTTTGCCTTCCATGAAATCATCTTTATCTGATTTTCATCCATTCTTCCTGGTTATTCCATCTGCTACAAACTGAAAGCTTGTGTCCTTCCAAAATTCATATACTGAAATTCTAATCCCTAAGTAGCTGGTATTAGGAGGTGGGCCCTTAGGGAGGTGATTAGGTCATGAGGGTGGAGCCCTCATGAATGAGATTAGTGCCCGTATAAATGAGGTCCTAGAAACACCTTCCACTGTGTGAGGACACAGTAAGAAGGTGCCATCTCTGAACCAGGAAGAAGGCCCTCACTAGCACTTTGATCCTGAACTTTGTAGATTCCAGAGCTGAGTGAAATACATTCTTAGTGTTTGTCAACCATCCTGTCTATGATATTTTGTTTCAGCAGCCTTGCCCCTAGATCATTCACTCTTCTTGCCCTCTACTTTTTCCCTGGCAGTTCCATCTGTTCTTTTGATTTCAATTATCATCTCTTTATAGATGACTCCTAGGTTCGTATCGTACCCCAGATCTTACCCCTGAACCCTAGAACGACATAGCCACCTTCTGACTGCATAACTCCACTTGTATAATTTATCTGAGCTTCAATTCATAAGCCCTCTCCCCTGCCAATCATGTTCTCCACCTTGATGTCCTCTCTCAATGAATGACACCATCATTCATCCTCTATGCAAGCCAGATGTGGGCAGCCTTCTTGACCCTGCTTTCTTTCTCTCCACTCCATACTCTGTCAAATATCTTGTCCATGTTAACTCAAAAATATATCTTTAACCTCTGCATCTTCATCTCAATTTGAATGTTCCTAAACCCAGATGAAATTATTTCTTTACTGGAATGTTATGATGGTGTCCTCCTTGGTCTTCCACATCTGCCCTGTGTTATTCACCCTTCCACTTGTCCTCCAAGCCACAGTTCACAAGATGCAAGCCTTGTCACCCTATCCAGCCCTTCTGAGTCCCCTTGGAGGTTTTATATGACTTTTAAGATAAAAATCTAAAATTCCTAACATGGCCCTTCTGATCCCCTCTCCCTCTTGATTCTCTTGCTGCTTCCTCCTGATCCGCATGGTCCAGAGGCACTGGCATTTTGTTGCAGCAATGAACCCTCTTCCTCCCTCTGGGGACTTTGCACATGCTCTGGAATGTTCTTCTGTCCCCATCCAAACACCTGCTTGACTAGCACACTCCTACACATCTCAGACCCCAGTCCAGGCCTTCTCTGCCTTCCTGATCCAAATCAGAAATTCAGAGAAGGGATTAAAGATGGCGGCCAAGTAACAGCTTCCCTGCAACTGGGCACAGTGAGTCTGGGGAGATAGACTCCAGGCATCTCTGGCTGGTGGGATCTGCCTATAATCATCCCTTTGAGGATACAGGGAGTCAGCAAGGGACTTCTGGACCCCAGGAGGAGGACAAAAACAGTGGAAAACTGGCAAGTGGTTGTATGTGTTGGATCTACCTAATCCCGCCGTAAGTATAAGCAGCAGTGAGACTGCAAACCGAAAAAGCCTTACCTGTGAACTGTTTCGGTGTTTTTGGACTTGGCACTCAGTTGAACTGCCTTGGGGAGAGCTTGAGCAAGAGTGCGGAGAACTTTGGGCATTGTCTGGGGCCCCAGACAGAGCTGTCGAGCTGGGCTGCAGGGAGCCATTGTGAAAGAACTGCTCTGGCAAGCTCCGCCCTCCGGGTCCCAGAGCAAGGATTGGGTGGACCTAGTAACCCAGTGACTGAGCAGCCTAAAGGTGGTGACTGAGCTGCCTTACAGCCTTCACCCTTAGGGGCAGAGTGAGATGATTTTGGCAGACTGGAGCGTTGGGCTGTTGCCCTGGGTAGAGTGCTGTGGTGTCAGAGCTCTTAGCAACCTCAAACTCCTGGGCTTGGTGCTGCCTGGACCTCCATAAGATTTGTGCAACGACTCTGCACCAACTGGGCCTCCACATGCCCTGACCAGAAACTGCGGGAGCCATGCAACCCTGCGTCCACCCAGCCTCCATACTGGCCCACTCATCTGGCCAGGGATACTGGTAGCTGTGTACCCTCTGGAGCCCTCCTTGCCTCTGCACAGAGCCCTTCTCCTGGCCAGAGACTGCTGGAGCCTTGGGCTCTCTGCGTCAAAGTCACTGGGTGCCAGGCACTCCCAGAACCTCCCGCACCAACTCCCGCCCTGTTGCCAGGTGTGTCACATGCCGGAGCTGCTTCCACTACCAGAACTCCCTAGCTGGAGAAGCCCCAGAGGAACTACAGAGGATCACTCCCAACAAAGATCCAGCAACAATAGAGTGATCCTGCTGGGGTCTAATCTTGGAGAGACACTTCCCCAACTCTGAGAATGGCCAGAGGCAACGGTGAAAAACAATCATGATGCGAAATCAAGAGAAAAACTCTGGCAATATGAATA
>CAUYPK010004650.1:0-15094 GCA_963574355.1 Loris lydekkerianus
TTGCTAGTTTACAGTTTTTCTATAGCAATAAATATTGAAAAGCATTTAACATACTGATACCTCAATTATTGTAATTGTTTTAGATATATATTTTTATTTTTAAAATTTACCAGTGGCTGCTGCATTTTCCACCTCGGCTTATACTCGAGTCACTAAGTTTTCCCAGTTTTTAGGGTAAAATTAAGGGGGTCGGCTTATACTCGAGTATATACGGTATGTACAGCTGTTATACAGGGTGGATATAAAGTTCATGTGCAATTTAAAATAGTTTAACATAGTAAAATTGCACACGAACTTTATGGGCACTCTATAAAAATCAAAAATTAAAAAAAATTAAATTAACTGGGAAAAAACAATAAGGAAAAAAGTCTCACTTTCTAAGAAGTCAGAAGAAGTAAGAGAGTGCTCTACATGGACTGGAAGGAAATGAAGAAATAAGTCTGTGAATAAGATTACTTTTATGTACATAATGTGTACATCAAGATTTTTCCGTACATAATACCTTTGTGCCTTAATCGCCTGGCTGAGGATTATGTGATAGATGGATGAAATGTTGCCTGACAAAGAAGATACAGCCTCCTGTTGCTGTCCAGCCAACATGCAGAGACAGGGGATAGGCCAAACCAGCTTTATCAGCAGAAGGCCAGTGATTCCGGAGAACAGTGAGAGTAGCCCCCCAAGACAGTTCTGTTCTTCCATTTCCAAAACCACAGTTTTATACATAAAAGGTAAAAGTAAGAACAGTACTAACCCTCATCTTAAACAACAGTAATTAACACTTATCTTAAATAACAATAATTGACATAATCCATGACCCATACAACAACATTCCAATTCAAAAGTTCATCCCTTGACCACATAGGAGAAAAACTCATTTCAATTCAAGTTGGGGGGAGGGTGACAAAATAAGAGGGAAGGGAGTTTGGTGTTCCCACTGAATGGGCACAATGTAGGAGTGTATGGCACACCTTTTGGGTGCAGGATATAGCTACAAGAGGGACTGTACTTAACAAATTCAAATATTGTAATCTGATTGTACCCTCACATTAACCTTAAACAAATAAAAATCTCTTGGCCGGGTGCAAGTGGCTCACGTCTGTAATCCCAGCACTCTGGGAAGCCAAGGCAGGTGGATTGCTTGAGCTCAGGAGTTTTAAACCAGCCTAAGCAAGCTTGAGACCTCATCTCTACTAAAAAATAGAAAAACTAGCCAGTGACATGGTGGATGCCAGTAGTCCCCGCTACTAGGGAGGCTGAGACAAGAGAATCCCTGGAGCCCAAGAGTTTGAGGTGGCTGTGAGCTATGATGCCAGAGCACTCTACCCAGTTCACAGAGTAAGACTGCATCTCAAAATAAATAAATAAATAAATATAAATATAAATATATATATAAACAAATGATTTTTTAAAATGTTAATCACTTAAATCAATTGTCCTAAGCTACTCAAATACACACCTTCAGGTTAAAGCTGAATTTACAAAACAGCAATAAGAATGAGAGATATGAAGTTCAGATCATGTAGGACCTGCACGGACGAGACCAGCGGTGTCCTGTAGGACCTGCACGGACGAGACCAGCAGGGCTGGTCTGGCTGACCGCATCTTATTGTCACTACCCGAGCTCTCAAGCCTGGTATGGACGAGGGTGATGAAGAGATGGCAAAGCCCATTCATTTGACGACCGTAACAGAAAATAAGCATTGGAGTACCCCAATGAAGGTTTCAGCTGGGGAATAACCTGGACCAGTTTCATCAAAGACACGAGGCTCCAATTCACTAGTAAATTTCTCTTCCTCACTTTGTGTTACCCAGGCCTGGACTATACATCAAACAAAAAAACTCTAGAACCAGGTAAATCTCTAAAATCCAGAAGACCCTACTCGAGTGCAGCAGACAAGATAAATGTTTTTACATTTGTCATTTTAAAATGAGTTTTTACTCTTCACAAAATGAAATTTGGCAGAGAGTTTTCCTAAGAGACCACAAAAATCAAATTACTTGGTCTTCAAGTAGCTCGCAAGCTCAGCCCCCATGAATCCTGATGAGCTTCAGGCTCACGCCGCAGAAATGAAAACCCTCATCTTTTAATAATTGTTTGGGGAGTGACAGAAAGTAAGGACACATGGAATTCCAACACTTTTGCTGGTATTGGGGATTAGTTAATGAAAATGAGCCGGGTGACAGCAGTGAGAATGGGTTTGTAATGGAAAGTCAGGGCAACCCAGGCTGATTCCAGTTAGAGACTAAAACTCTCACCTATCTGTTTGAATAAAGAACCCGAGAGTCATGGACATGTTATTCATTTGTGCACAAAGTGGAGGAAAGGCCATTTTAAACTCTTCTTCAGACTTAACAAAGAAACTTAGCAAACCTACCTTTAAAAATGGCTACTTTTTAAATGTAAAGATGTCACTTTTAATACTTTCTTTTTTTTTTTTAAGACAGTCTGACTTTGTCCCCTTGGCTAGAGTGCTGTGGCATCATACTTCACAGCAACCTCCAACTATTGGGCTCAAGTGATCCTCTTGCCTCCTTTTTTCTATTTTTAGTAGAGATGGGGTCTCGTTTTTGCTCAGGCTGGTCTCAAACTCATAAGTTTAAGCAATCCATGCGCCTCAGCCTCCCAGAATGCTAGGATTGCAGGCAAGAGCCACCGCACTTGGCCTTAATACAATTATTAAGCAAACAAATTATAAGGATAACCGATTAGAATTGCTGACTGTTGGAGGTTGTAGGAAACTTTTCAGAGGACATGGCAGCAATCTCTTCTCAAGTCTTGCTCTTTTAAAGGCTCCATTGTACAAGTATCTTTCAGAGAGAGTTTTTAATAACAGAAGACACACGAGATTATGCATTTTTTACTGTACAAACTGCATACATTCTGTGCAGTCTCCAAACTGCACAGAAATTAAGTACTTTTGTGAGCGTCCTCGAGTCATCCTTCACAGAATTACCTTTCTGCTGTGAACAGTGTCTGCTCCCCTGTAAGGGAGGAAGGAACACCACGTCCTCCCCCCTTGTCTTTCTGAGATTTCTTGGGGGGAAGAGAAAAAAGGCAGGACTGAGAACCCTAACCCTTACTAAAAAATGCACGTTTGTTAGAACCTTGGATGGCAAGTGATAGAGCCCCAACTGAGATAGATTAAGAGGGAGAAAAAATTATAAGGAATGGGGTTGTCTCACAGAACTCAAGGCAGCGAAGCAGCAGGGCCTCGGCAACCAACTGGATCCAGGACCCTGAGCACCATTGGAAATTCAAAGGGCCCTCTATCTGGGGTCTCGGCTTCCCTCCAGGTCTACCCCATTCACCAGTCCCTGAATGCTGCCTGTCTCTGTTTTCCAGGACACAGAGCAGAAAATATTTACCATCAACAACTCCCTCCTTAGGTTATATCTTCTCTGTTCAAAAGAGTTGAAATCTTCAGTTTCAATTCCGGATCTCAAAGGGAGGAGTCTCATTGGCCCAGCTCCATCTCCAAGAGCAGAAGAGTGTCACAGTTTAGGAAAAATGTATCTTCATATAGATTGGGGAGGTGAATTCTAAATTACCAGAATATGGAAAAAGAGTGAAATTTCCAGGAAACTAGAGGACTGGGTGCACACAATAGTCCACAGATGCCTCTCTAATTCATAACCAGGTGCTCAGAAAAAATTATTCTACCTCAGGTAATTGTCTTTTTATCCTTCACAGGTAAGGTCACCACCCCATTGCATTAGAAATATAATGTACTCTATATCAATACATTTCAAGTTTATTACCAGTGCTTACTTGTGATGGTTGGTGTTTCCAAGGAAGCTCCATTGACAAGCCCACTCAAACAAATTTGCATTCTCATATCAACTGATTCATTTGGAAGAATCAATCTCACATGCTTATGTTTTATTCTGACTCACATGAACTCTCCACTAAAAAATTAAAAATGTATTTTCTTTTTTTATTTTTGTTGAGACAGTCTCACTATGTCACCCTGGGTAGAGCACCGTGGTGTCACAGCTCATAGCAACCTCCAGCTCCTGGGCTCAAGCGATTATCTTGCCTCAGACTCCAGAGTATCTGGGACTATAAATACCCAGCTATTTTTTAGAAACGGGGTCTTGCTCTTGCTCAGGCTGGTCTCGAACCTGTGAACTCAGGCAATCTACCTGTCTCAGCCTCCCAAGTGCTGGGATTACAGGCGTGAGCCACCAAGCCTGGCCTTAAAAATGTATTTTCAAGCTAATAAGCTCTGAACTACAATTACCTTATCTTGTTTTGTAGGGAGAATGAAGGGAGGGAAGCCACTAAAGAAGAGATATTTTCAGTTTACCAAGATTTGAGCATGTATCTTTAATTTTTACCAGAGTCATCTATTTTCTTCTACTTCATTTAATATAGTAATCTATTCTCTTAATTTCAAAAATATGAAATATAAGATTAGAAAACAGGAAGTAGAAAGTTGCTGTTCCTGGGCAGCACCTGTGGCTCAGTGAGTTTGGCGCTGGCCCCATATACTGAGGGTGGCGGGTTCGAACTTGGCCCCAGCCAGCTAAAACAGCAATGACAACTGCAGCAAAAAAACATCCAGGTGTTGTGGCAGGTACCTGTAGTCCTAGCTACTTGGGAGGCTTAAGCAAGAGAATCACTTAAGCCCAAAAGCTGAAGGTTGCTGTGAACTGTGACACCACAGCACCCTAGTGAGGGCAACAAAGTGAGACTCTGTCTCAAAAAAAAAAAAAAGAAAAGAAAAGAAAGTTGCTGTTCTTTGTCTTTTCCCATAACTTGGAGAATTTAGAATTTCTAACAGAATATAAAGTATCGGAGAAATTTTGATTGCCCAAGAAAATACCTATTCCTTCCTTCTCTTAATCAACAAATATCTGTTAAGTTCTTGCTATTGGCTTGCATTTGGCACACAATACTGAACAAAACCAATGAGTTCCCTACCCTTCTAGAGACCACGCTCTAGTAGGAGAGATGGATAATAAATAAATACATGAAATTGTGTCAAGTGGCAATAATCAACATGAAGGGAAAGAAAAGCAGTGGAAAGGGAGAGAATGAAGACGGTGCTGGTAAAGTGAGTGATCAAGGAGGCCTCTTTGAAAGGTGATGTGTGGGTAAAAGTCTAAACGAAATGAATTGAGTCCACGCTGCTGATTTTTGGGAGATGATGAGTTTTGAAGCTCTGCATTTTGGCTGATTCTCAATAGACTCCCAGGGACTCTTCTCAAGGGACAGTCTCAACCTAGGCAGTGCTTGCCCTGCTCCTGTGCCCTGCACTGCCCCTGCCAGGCTCTGGGTTGGCTCCATGATTATTCTCTTACTCCTCTTTGGCTACAAAACACCAATGCCTCTGCTGAGTGCCTCAGTTCTAAGTGCCACAGATGCCTTAGACAGCTTTCCTAAGAGTGGCTGGGGCAGGGTGGAAGGAGGAGGCATATGTGTGTGCTGCCCACACAGGTCCACCAGGAAGCATAGGATCCAGGTCAGCGTGCACTTGGATATAAGCCACTTCAGAACAAGTCCCCAGGGGGTTTCCACCCCTATCCCACCTCAGACACGCATACAGGAGAATGCTGCTCCAGTGCCTCCAAATAGAATTCTGGCACCCACACTGCTGGCCTCATATGGGTAGCTCATTTGTCCCTCAACGGCTAGCCTTCCCTACTGAATTTATAGTTCTCACTTTTTCGTAGGCTGGATCCACCAGGAGCAGACTCTAAGACTAGGCCAGTGTGTGTGGTGTTCATTACAGAGTCTTGGTGTCAGCACCAAGGAAACAAGGGGTGGGAGCAGGAGCAGGCAGGGCGAGAAGTCCCAAGGACAGCCTTGCTCACTCCACAAACAGCTCCTAAAGCTGCAGTGGCCCTTCAGAGTTGTCCCAAGTTGGGCCAAGATAGCTAGATCTGTATGTTCCCAAATTGATTAATTATTGTGATGAAGCCCAGGCCACACAGAAAGTCCACTTGTACCTACTTTACCCAGCACCCCAGCTGAGGACCCAGCCAATGGCACCAACTGCACATATGTGAGTGAGGACACCTGTGAGTGACTCCAGCCTCAGCCACGGTCTGACTGCAGCCACATGAACACTGGCTCAGCCCCCAAAACTGTGAGAGAGAAAGATAATACATAGACTGTTGTTCCCTCCTACTAAGTTGAGGTGGTTTATTCCACAGCTATAGATAACCAGAACACAGAATAATCCTCCTGAGGGGCTGGGACAGATTTATTTAATCTTTTTTTTTTTTTTTAATAGTCTCACCTTGTCACCCTGGGTAGAGTGCCGTGGCATCATAGCTCACAGGAGCCTCAAACTCTTGGGCTCAAGTGATCCTCTTGCCTCAGTTTTTCATTTTTTTGGTAGAGGCAGGGTCTCACTCTTGCTCAGACTGGTCTTGGACTCATGAGTTCAGACAATCCAGCCACCCCAACTTCCCAGAGTGCTAGGATTATAGGCATGAACCACTGTGCCCTGGCCTGAGAGTGGTTTTAACAAAAAAGTTTTTCTTTAATATGTTGGGAGTTTTCTAAAGCTAATGTTTCATACGTGGTTTAATTTTGCATATTGATTGTGAGGACAATAAGTATTAGAAGAGGTTTGAATTTAAGCCAGACTTTGTGCTAGACACTGAGTATATCTGAGGAATTGGTACAATTCAGTGAGGCTAGAGTGGGAAACAAAGGGAAGCGTGGCTGGAAATGAGGTGGCTCAGGTAGAAAGAGAGCAGATCGTACAGGGCTGTTTTAAAGACCTTAGATTATTATACTAAATAAAGGGGAAGCCATGGAAGGAGCTAAAAAGAATAACATGTTCTAATTTACATTTTTAAAACAATGCTGTTTTCTGCTATGTGAAGCATATAAAGAAGACAAGTTAGGAGGCTCTGAAAGTTACCCCAGGAAAAATGATAGGTAAGAATCAGGAGGATCAGATGATAGATTAGATAGGAAAGGTAGAAAAATGGAATTATTTAATTTCAGGTTCTGAGGTGAGGAGCCGGAAGAAAAGACAGAAAGAAAAGTGAAACTGAAAAGGAGGACAAGATCAAACATTGTTTTAACCATGTTCAAATTCAGATGTCTCCATGAATGAAATATCAGGAAAGACTACCTGGATAGGGAGCCCACAGAACCCCCAAACGAGATGTGGGCTAGAGGCAGAAGAAGAGTGCAATCGAAGTTGCAAAAGTGCTCCTCCATTTTGTGCTATTTAAACAAATGCTTTTTCTTTCTCTCAATATTTTCAAAAACTATTCATTGTTCAGCCTTGTGGAAATGAAGGGGATGGAGTTTATTTGTAAAGTTGTTATGAAATGCTTGCCCCCTGGTGGATAGTCATGGAGAATGTTGTGATATAAATTCACTGCATCTGATGGAATAGAAACATTACTGCCAAGTCCGGATACACAAATCTTTTCAATATCATTGTCTTACAAACAAACATTGATATCCTTATCAATATTTCTCATTAGGAAAAACTTGTTTCCATGATTACACCTAAATCACATCCAAATGTGCAGCATTTAAAAAATTTATCAGGGGGCAGAGGCAAGCTTTCCACAGGGGCTTCTGTCCAGATGGAGCATTAAAGGACAGAAGTTTAGCAATTAAGCCAATGGTTTGTAGCTGAGCCAAGAGGGAAGGTTGAAGAACGCACATAAACCCTGCTGAGGCAAGCCGTGACCCCAAGGAAACAAACAATAGGTACAAAATCCATCACCAAGCGGACAGGAGTTCCCTCCCCCATAAGAACGGCTCGCAGTATACTTTCTACAAACAAGCGAGCAAAGTTCAAACACTCTCCCATTATATCCCATGGGAGAGACCCTCTAAAAAATGGACCTCCTTCCCCTACTAGGACGCCATGGCACTCTCCTGCCAAGCATAAAACTGTATATATTCTCTACCTGCAATTCTGAACTCCCAACACTCCCCTCTACTCTCAGCCCAAGGTCTGAAAGCCTGTCCCCCAGGAAGTAAATATTTTTGGGCATTTTCTCGAGAGGTGTGGACAGGGCATGGGCTGTTGCTGGTCTGTGCTGATTCTGCAGCATGGGAGTAAGGAGAAGACAGTGAACTGAGGGAACTATACGGGAGAGGGAGAGGCGGTGTCCCTCGGCACAGAGCAGCAGCGAAAGTGGCAGGAACAATAAGGCTCACACCCCTAGGGATATTTTGGAGAGACATTCCCTGCCTCTCTGGGCAACCAAAGGAAGCCGGGCACCTTCTCCAGTGGCAGCCGTTGGTGGAACAGATCTGGGACAGAAATGCAAGCCCCATGATTAAAGGGTATGACTAACGCAGTACCTGACTGGGTGGGATGTGGGGGGTGGGGACAGAGACTAGAATATGCATGTACAGAGACAGCATACTCCCAGGGTGGGGCTGATCCAGAAGGACTGCTTTAGTGAGCCTGATAAGCACCAAGCCCACAGGGGATCATAGCTAAGACAAAGGCAGGCAGACAGAGGCTGGAACTGAGAGCTCAGTGTGAGCTCTAACTGCACCTGCCCCAACACAGACTGCAGCTGAGCCAGACATGCCAGCTCTGGGCCAGTGGCACAGACCAGGGCTCAGTCGCAGTTTCTGTGAATGCAAACAGCATCTGATCCACAGGGGAATATAGCCAGGACACAAACAAATTCTGTGAAATTGTTCTGTTCTGTTGGCAACATCAACCAGGAGCGGGGCTGGAACTGAGTGAACCACCCCAGCCTCCATTAAGCACTGGAGGACATCAGGCCTCAGCTCCCCATGTAGGATAGTGGCAGAGAGAGCGGAGGCCTGGCCAAGGAGACATAGATCTCCCTGTGGCTCAGGCAGGTGCAACCCCCTGGAGAATCTGCTCATTGGAGGGAACTGGGTCACAGTCCTGTGGGGTATCAGTGACTGGGTGTGACAGAGGTGCAAAGTGGGGAAGGAGGCGTCAACCACTGCAGACTAATTCATTTCCTGGGTGAGTCCTTCTGACCTCATGGAGCACTGGAGAAAGTCATACTTGAGTTTCCAGCAGACTCTTGCTATCTAGACCTTTTGAACTCTCCCACCTGAGACAGGTGCTGACTGAGACAATGGATTTGGACCTCTTGAACTTGGCCAATCACCCAAGGACTATCCAAGTGGTACCCTGGGTGTGTGGTTGTGGAAAGGTTTCATTTTCCTTTTCCAGTTGTTGCCTGTGGGGGGTGGGGTGACTTAATTGCTAGTATTTCTCCACAGCTGAGACTTCAACACAGAATAACTGATTAACTAGGGTAGGACAGAGACCAGCTGAAAACAAGACAGAGCCACTTAGCACCACCACACCAAGCAGGTCCCCAGTGTCTCAGGTCCTTTGCAAAGCTCTAGGGGAAAAGGTACAGACACCAGTTCCAGCTCTTGGTTAATCACTACACAAGGAGCCCCCAACCCAACTTCACCTTATCTGCTCATCTAGACAAATGGTATAAAATAATCATGGGGCAGAATCAGTGGGAAAACTCCAATAACATGAATAACCAGAGTAGATCAACTCCCCCAAGGAACGACATGGCAGGCACAACTGAAGATCTCATTCATAAACAAATGGCTGAGATGTCAGAAATCAAATTCAGAATTTGAATTGCAAATAAGATTAATAGAATGGAGGTAGAGTTGAAATGAGAAATTCAAGGAGCATTTCAAAAGTTGTCTCAAGAATTCAATGAATTCAAAGACAAAAATCCCCAAAGATTTTAACACATTGAGATAAGAATTTGCAGCCCTTAAAGGTCTGAGGAATACAGTAGAATCTCTCAGTATCAGAATGGAGCAGGCAGAAGAAAGGATTTCTGACATTGAAGACAAAGCTATTGAACACTCCCAAACTCTCAAAGAGGAAGAGAAATGAATACCAAAAACAGATCATTCTCTCAGAGAGCTCTGGGATAACTTGAAGAAAACTAATATTCACCTTGTAGGAATTCCTGAAGGTGGCGGTGTGCCTTCACAAGGCACAGAGACTCTTCTTCATGAAATTATGAATGAGAACTTTCCAGACATGCCAAGAGATTCTGAAATTCAGATAACAGACAGTTTCAGAACCCCAGGATGACTCAACCGGAATAAGACTTTTCCTAGGCACATTATAATTAACTTTGCCAAAGTTAAAATGAAGGAGAAAATTCTGCAAGCAGCCAGACATAAGAAAACCATAACCTATAAGGGGAAGAATATTAGAATGACTGCACATCTCTCTGCTGAAACCTTTCAAGCTAGAAAAGGGTGGTCATGGACTTTTAATCTCCTAAAACAAAATAACTTTCAACCCAGGATCCTGTATCCAGCAAAACTGAGTTTCATTTATGATGGAAAATTAAATACTTCAACAACATTCACATGTTGAAGAAATTTGCTATAACTAAACCAATTCTCCAGGATATTCTCAGACCTACCCTCCATAATGACCAGCGCACTCCTCCACCAACAAAGTAAACTCACTCAGAAACTTTAGATCAAATTCCAACTTCCACGGTGGTGAAAGAATTAAAAATGTCCACTGGATGTTCAAAAAACTTGATACCCAAAATTCTACCAGGCTTATCAATATTCTAAATTAATGTGAATGGCTTAAATTGACCTCTAAAGAGACACAGGTTGCCTGACTGGATACAAAAACTCAGGCCAAATATCTGCTGTATACAAGAATCTCATCTTAACTTAAAAGATGAATATAATCTCAGGGTAAAGGGATGGTCATCTATATTTCAGGCAAATGGAAATCAGAAAAAAGTAGGGGTTGCAATTTTATTCGCAGATACCATAGTGTTTAAAGCAACAAAAGTAAGGAAAGACAAGGATGGTCACTTCATATGTGTTAAGAGTAACACTCAACATGATGAGATTTCAATTATTAACATTTATGAACCCAACCAGAATTTGCCTCAATTTATAAGAGACTCTAACAGACATGAGCAAGTTGATTTCCTCCAGCACCATAATACTCTAGATTTTAACACTTCTTTGGCAGTGTTGGATAGATCCTCCAAAAAGAGGCTAAGCAAAGACATTTTAGACTTAAACTTAACTATTCAACAATTAGATTCAACAGACATCTACAGAACATTTCATCCTAACAAAACTGAATACACATTATTCTCATCAGCCCATAGAGCATACTCCAATATTGATCACATCTTAGGTCACAAGTCTAAACTCAGCAAATTTAAAAGAATAGAAATTATTCCTTGCATTTTCTTGGACCATCATGGAGTAAAAGTTGAACTCAGTAACAACAGGAATCTGCATACTCATACAATAACATGAAAGCTAAATAACCTTATGCTGAATAATATCTGGGTCATAGATGAGATTAAGAAGGATATTACCACATTTTTGGAAAAAAACAACAAGGAAGATATGAATTATCAGAACCTCTGGGATACCGCAAAGGCAGTCCTAAGGGGGAAATTTATAGCACTGTAAGCCTTCCTCAAGAGAACGGAAAGAGAGGAAGTTAACAACTTAAAGGGACATCTCAAGCAACTGGAAAAGGAAGAACATTCCAACCCCAAAGCCAGTAGAAGAAAAGAAATAACCAAAATTAGAGCAGAATTAAATGAAATTGAAAACAAAAGAATTATACAACAGATCAATAAATCAAAAAGTTAGTTTTTTGAAAAGGTCAATAAAATAGATAAACCTTTGGCTAATCTAACCAGGAAAAAAAAGAGTAAAATCTCTAATTTCATTGATCAGAAATGGTAAAGACAAAATAACAAAAGACACCTCAGAAATTCAAAAAATATTTAATGAATATTACAAGAAACTCTATTCTCAGAAATACGAAAATCTGAAGGAAATAGACTAATACTTGGAAGCATGCCAGCTTCCTAGATATAGCCAGAATTAAATGGAAATGTTGAACAGGTCTGTTCAACATTCTGAAATAGCATCAACCATACAAAATCTCCCTAAAAAGAAAAGCCTAGGACCAGATGGCTTCACATCAGAATTCTGCCAAACCTTTAATTAATAACTAGTACCTATATTACTCAAACTTTTCCAAAATATAGAAAAAGAAAAAATACTACTCAACACATTGTACAAAGCAAACATCATCTTAATCCCCAAATCAGGAAAAGACCCAACAAGAAAAGAAAATTATAGAACAATATCACTAATGAATATTGATGCAAAAGTATTCAACAAGATCCTAGCAACAGAATCCAGCAACACATCAAACAAATTATACACCTTGACCAAGTGGGTTTTAACCCAGGGTCTCAAGGCTGTTTCAATATATGTAAATCTATAAATATAATTTAGGACATAACCAAATTAAAAAACAAAGACCATATTATTCTCTCAATTGATGCAGAAAAAGCTTTTGATAATATCCAGCATCCTTTCATGATCAGAACACTTAAGAAAATGGGTACAGAAGGGACATTTCTTAAACTGATAGAGGCCATCTACAGCAAACCCACAGCCAATATCATTTTGAATGGAGTGAAATTGAAATCATTTCCACTCAGATCAGGAACCAGGCAAGGTTGCCCATTGTCTTGACTGATTTTCAACATTGTAATGGAAGTCTTAAACATCACATTTAGGCAAGAAAAGGCAATCAAGGTATCCATATAGGGTCAGAAGAGATCAAACTATCACTCTTCTCTGATGATATGATTGTATATCTGGAAAATACCAGGGATTCTACTATAAAACTCTTAGAAGTAATCAAGGAATACAGCAACATCTCAGGTTACAAAATAAACACTCATAAATCTGTAGCCTTTATATATACCAACAATAGTCATGCTGAAAAAACAGTCAAGGGCTCTATTCTGTTCATAGTAGTGCCAGAACAGATGAAATATTTGGGAGTTTACCTAATAAAGGATGTGAAAGATCTCTATAAAGAGAACTATGAAACTCTAAGAAAAATAGCTGAAGATGTTAACAAATAGACTGTACCCATTTTCTCAAGTGTTCTGATCATGAAAGGATGCTCGTGGCTGGGAAGAATCAACATTGTTAAAGTCTCCATAGTACCCAAAGAAATATACAATTTTAAAGCAACTCCTATTAAAGCTCCACTGTCATACTTTAAAGATCTCAAAAAAATAATACTTCGTTATATATGGAATCAGAAAAACCCTTGAATATCCAAGACATTACTCAGAAATAAAAGCAAAGTAAGAGGAATCACGCTACCAGACCTCAAATACTATAAATTGATAGTGATCATAACAGCATGGTACTGGCACAAAAATAGAGAGGTAGATGTATGGAACAGAATAGAGAACCAAGAGATGAACCCAGCTGCTTACCATTATTTGATCTTTGACAAGCCAATTAAAAACATTCAATGGGGAAAAGATTCCCTATTTAACAAATACTGGCTGGCAACCTGTAGAAGACTCAAACTGGACCTTTCATATCTTAAGTTTAAATCTTTAATCCACTGAGAGTCTATCATAGTTAATGGTGAAAGGTTCTATCATAGTTATCATAGAAAGTCTATCATAGAAAGTTATCATAGAAAATCTTTCACCATTAACTATAATAGACTCTTACTGGATTAAAGATTTAAACTTAAGACATGAAACAATAAAAATACTAGAAAAAAGTGCAGGGAAAACACTTGAAGAAATCGTCCTGGGTGAATTTTTATGAGGCGGACCCCTCAGAAAATTGAATCAACGCCAAAAATACACTACTGGGACCTGATCAAACTAAAAAGCTTCTGCACAGCCAAGAACTCAGTAAGTAAGGCAAGCAGACAGCCCTCAGAATGGGAGAAGATATTTGTAGGTTATGTCTCCAACAAAGGTTTAATAGCCAGAATTCACAGAGAACTCAAACATATTAGCAAGAAAAGAACAAGTGATCCCTTCTGAGGGTTGGGACTTGAAGAGAAACTTCTCTGAAGAAGACAGACACATGGCCTACAGACATATGAAAAAATGCTTATATACACATTTCTTCATTTTGTTGTTGTTTAGGGTAAGTTTTACTGATGTATTAATGTTTCAGCAAAGTTATTGCAATGGGTTTAAAGGCAGGCAGACACACTATTACAGACTGTAAAATAAGAGAGTTTTACAGAATTAAAATATCATACAAGTGGTATAAAGGACATTAGAGACTCAAAAGGAGGGAGGGTGAGAGTGGGTGAAGGATGAAAAATTACCTGTGTGGTACAATGTACACTAGAAGAGTACACTAAAGCCCAGACTTCACCACACAAAAATAAAAAGATAAAAAATAAAAAAAATTAAAACAAAAAAAGGAAAAATGCTAATCATCCTCAATTATCAGAGAAATGCAAATCAAAACTACTTTGAAATATCATCTAACTCCAGTAAGATTAGCCCACATTACGGGTGGCGCCTGTGGCTCAGTGAGTAGGGCGCCCACCCCATATACCAAGGGCGGTGGGTTCAAACCCAGCCCCGGTCAAACTGCAACCAAAAAATAGCCAGGCATTGTGGTGGGCGCCTGTAGTCCCAGCTGCTCTGGAGGCTGAGGCAGGAGAATCACGGGAGCCCAAGAGCTGGAGGTTGCTGTGAGCTGTGACGTCACAACACTCCACCGAGGGTGGTAAAGTGAGACTCTGTCTCTACAAAAAAAAAAAAAAAAAAAAAAAGATTAGCCCACATTACAAAAATCCCCAAACTAGAGATGTTGATGTGGATGTGGAGAAAAGAGAACACTTCTACACTGCTGGTGGGAATGCAAAGTAATATGTTCCTTTTGGAAAGATGTTTGGAGAACACTTTGGGACCTAAAAATAGACCTGCCACTGGATCCTACAATTCCTCTACTAGGTGTATATCCAGAAGACCAAAAATCACATTATAACAAAGATATTTGTAGCAGAATGTTTATTGCAGCCCAATTCATAATTGCTAAGTTTTGGAAGAAGCCCAAGTGCCATCACTCCACAAATGGATTAATAAATTGTGGTATGTGTACACCATGGAATATCATGCAGCCTTAAAGAAACATGGAGACTTTACCTCTTTCATATTTACATGGATGGAGCTGGAACATATTCTTCTTAGCAAAGTATCTCAAGAATGGAAGAAAAAGTATCCAATGTACTCAATCCTACTATGACACCAATTTATAGCTTTCATATGAAAGCTA
>CAUYPK010004653.1:0-94743 GCA_963574355.1 Loris lydekkerianus
CAGAGTGCCCCGGTTAACGTGGTGGCAGTGCCCCCTCATCCCAGTGCCATGGTTACCGTGGTGGCGGTGCCCCTCCTCAGAGTGCCAAGGTTAACGTGGTGGCAGTGCCCCCTCCTCAGAGTGCCAAGGTTAACGTGGCGGCAGTGCCCCCTCCTCAGAGTGCCAAGGTTAACGTGGCGGCAGTGCCCCCTCCTCAGAGTGCCAAGGTTAACCTGGCGGCAGTGCCCATCCTCAGAGTGCCAAAGTTAACGTGGTGGCAGTGCCCCCTCCTCAGAGGACCAAGGTTAACGTGGTGGCAGTGCCCCCTCCTCAGAGGGCCAAAGTTAACGTGGTGGCAGTGCCCCCTCCTCAGAGTGGCCAAGGTTAACATGGTGGCAGTGCCCACTCCTCAGAGTGCCAAGGTTAACGTGGTGGCAGTGCCCCCTCCTCAGAGGGCCAAGGTTAACGTGGTGGCAGTGCCCCCTCCTCAGAGTGGCCAAGGTTAACGTGGTGGCAGTGCCCCTCCTCAGAGTGCCAAGGTTAACGTGGTGGCAGTGCCCCCTCCTCAGAGTGCCAAGGTTAACGTGGCAGTGCCCCTCCTCAGAGTGCCAAGGTTAACGTGGTGGCAGTGCCCCCTCCCTCACATCAGTTACGACTAGGGGAGGAGCCCTGCAGCTTCCTTATCCTCCAGCTCACCCAGGGGGCTATGCAGAGCTGTCTAAGCAGTCTGCTGCTCCCACCTTGCCCAGGTCCTTTTGGTGCTCAGACCTTCCTGTAAGGGGAGATGGGTGGGCACAGACCTTTAACCTGGCCATAGCTGCTGGGCTGCAGGTACTCCAGAGGACTTTGGGAGTCACATCAACAAAGGCATGAATGCAGGAGGAGGTGGCTTTGAAGATGGCACCACTGACTTTAATTAAGGCAGCAGTGAACTTTGTTTTTAAACAGTCTTACTTTATCACCCTTGGTAGAGTGCTGTGGCATCACAGCTCGTAGCAACCGCCAACTCCTGGGCTTAGGCAATTCTCTTGCCTCCTGAGTAGCTGGGACTATAGGTGCCCACCACAACCTATTTTTTTTGTTGTTGTTGTTGTTGCAGTTTGGCCAGGGCTGGGTTTGAACCTATCACCCTCGGTATATGGGGCTGGTGCTCTACCCACTGAGCCACAGGCGCCGCCTGGCAGCAGTGAACTTCAGTGGTTCTCAAGTCTTCCTAATTTGCAATGTATTTTCATTGTTAAAAATGGGCTGCAACTTGAGAACCGCTGATAAAGGGTGGGGGAATCCCCAAAGCTAAGTGGGCCTTTGGGGTCTCTCTGATGTGACATCCGCATTGCTCTGCCTTGTAGCACAGCTGCTTGCTTTCTTCTGCCCTGACTCCAACCTGAGGGGTCAGGCTGTACCTGGTGTTTCCTACTATACAAGTGGCACATGGGGCTGGAGCCAGCCTGCCTATGGTCAGGCCTGACCCACTTAGAAATATTCTAATTAAGGTCAGGCCTGCACTTCTAATCCTATCAATCTGGGAGGCTGAGGAGGGAGGACTGTTTGAGGCCAGGAGTTCAAACCAATGTGAGCAACAGCGAGACCCCATCTCTACAACAACAAAAGGAAAATTAGCCCAGCGTGGAAGTATGCAGCTGTAGTCTCAGCTACTCTGGAGGCTAAGGCAGGAGGATCCCTTGAGGCCAGGCCTTTTGAGGCAGCAGTGAGCTATGTGATGTCACTGGACTCTATATGGGGTGACAGCGTGAGACTGTCTTGGAAAAAAACTTCCGACCCCTGCTTCTTCACACGGGGTTGTTCTGGTCCTTTCTTGCTTTCCGGGGGCTAGGGCCCAACTACAAAATTCCGGTTGTACGTTGACAGGATTTCTCCTAACACTCTTCCCTAGGCTCCAATCTGCACCGCTCTTAGCTGCTGTTGTAGAGAACCGTGGGGGAGGAGAGAGGTCTTCCAGCTGTCAGTCCATCAGTCCAAAAGGCCACGATGGGGTCCTGCACACCGGTCCGGTTAGACTCTCGTTTTCAGAGCCAAGGAGTTCCTTTTGCTAAAGCAATAAAAAAATCACCTCTTTACTACGCCCACTGCCCCACTGTGCTGAGGTCCGTGCTCATTAGAGCCCTGGTCTCCTCGGCAACAATGAGGGCAACTCTGGTGCTTTTGCGTTACTAGTGAGGTCTGAGGCAAGCATTTCTGCCTGGGAACTGTTTCGGGGCTTTTACGAAAAAGTGGGAGAGAAGAAAACCACCAGAAATGTCCAATAACACCATCTTTTGGTAAAACAAACCACCTGGGAAGAGGGCGCTGGAACTTTAACTGAAATACTCCTCCTATAGGGAAGGTTCTGGTCAACATTAATAGATAATTTACTCCAACCAACCTCCAAAAAAGTAAATGGAGAGCAAAAAATTACTTTCAAGAATTCCGGCTTCATACTTGGGGACCCCATTTCGCGCTTGGCGGGCACCGTCCTCTTACCCAGTGGCGTGTCGGGGGCCTTGTCCAGGCGGCAGCCCCCCGGGGGGCCGGATCCCCCGGGAACGTCCCCGCGGCCTCAAAGATGGACGGCGAGCCCGAAGGCAGCCTCCATTGAAGGGCGAGGCCGGCCGAGCGCCCAGACCCTCCCCACTGCCCCGAGCTCGGCCGGCCGGGGGGCGGTGCCAGTTCCCCCGGCCCGAAGCGCGGAGGCCCAGACCCTCACGGCCTGGCTCCCGCGCCCCTGCCTGCCCCGGCGCAAATCGCGGCCCCCCGAGCCGCAGCGCGTTCCCTGGCCGTCCCCGCGGCGCTCCCGGCCCGCAGGCGCTGTCCCCGGGCAGGCTCCGCGCCACCGCCGCCACCACCACCGCGCACAACGGCCCGCCCGGCCACGACGCTGCCCGGCGTCTCGTCAGCCCCGCCGCAGCCATTTTGGAGCGGGCGCAGACAAAGGGCCGGGCCCCGCCGCTGCCCCTCGTGTCTCGGCACAGCCCCGGGCCCAGACCCCGTCCGCCCGGCCACTCTAGCACCCCGCTCGGCAGCCCGATCCCGGACCCCAGCCCCGGACCCCAGCCACCGCAACCCGGCCGCCCGCCCGCGCCCGGATCTAGCGCTCGCAGCCATTGGCCGCGCCTTTTAAGTGCGCGCGGCAGCCAATGGGCGGCGCCGACTGCCCGCGCCTGCGCACGCTGTCCCGCCCCGCCCCGCCTGCCGCGCGCCCCCGCCCCCGCCGGCCGCGCGCCGCCCCCCGCCCGCCCCGCGCCCGCCCCGCGCGGCGCCTCCTCCTCGCCCAGGCGCGCTCGGCCGAGCGGCGGCGGCGGCGGCCGAGGAAAAAAGATGGCGGCGGGCTCGGATCTGCTGGACGAGGTCTTCTTCAACAGCGAGGTGGACGAGAAAGTGGTGAGCGACCTGGTGGGCTCGCTCGAGTCGCAGCTGGCGGCCAGCGCGGCCCACCACCACCACCTGGCGCCGCGCACGCCCGAGGTGCGGGCCGCGGCCGCCGGCGCGCTCGGGAACCATGTTGTGAGCGGCAGCCCGGCCGGAGCCGCGGGCGCCGGGGCGGCCGCCCCCGCCGAGGGCGCGCCCGGAGCGGCGCCGGAGCCGCCCCCCGCAGGTAGAGCGCGGCCGGGGGGCGGGGGGCCGCGGCGCCCGCGCCCCCGCTCACCACGCCGCCCTCTTGTCCCCGCAGGGCCCGCGCCGCCCGCCGCGAAGCTGAGGCCGCCGCCCGAGGGCAGCGCGGGGGCCTGCGCCCCGGGGCCCGCCGCCGCCGCCGCGGGGCCCGAGCCCGCCGCCGGCCCCGCCAAGCCCGCCGGCCCCGCCGCGCTGGCCGCCCGCGCCGGCCCGGGCCCCGGCCCCGGCCCCGGCCCCGGCCCCGGCCCCGGTCCCGGGCCCGGCAAATCCGCCGGCCCCGGCGCCGCGCAAACTTTGAATGGGAGCGCCGCGCTGCTGAACTCGCACCACGCCGCCGCACCTGCTGTCAGCCTGGTCAACAACGGGCCCGCGCTGCTGCCGCTGCCCAAGCCCACCGCCCCCGGCACTGTCATCCAGACGCCCCCCTTCTTGGGTGCTGCTGCCGCGCCCCCTGCGCCCGCGCCCGCCGCGCCCTCGCCCCCCGCCACCCCCGCGCCCGCGCCCTCCGCACCGCCCCCCGCGCCCGCGCCCGCGACCCTGGCCCGGCCGCCCGGCCACCCGCCCGGACCCTCAGCCGCCGTCCCCGCCGCGCCGCCCGCTGCCGCCCAAAACGGGGGCAGCGCCGCGGCCGCCCCAGCCCCCGCCGCGGCTGCCGGGGGCCCCGCGGGGGTCAGCAGCCAGCCGGGGCCCGGTGCGCCCGCTGCGGCGCCCGCGCCGGGGGTCAAGGCCGAGTCGCCTAAGACGGTGGTGCAGGCGGCGCCCCCGCCGACGCAGACCCTGGCGGCCAGCGGCCCGGCCAGCACAGCAGCCAGCATGATCATCGGGCCAACTATGCAAGGGACGCTACCCAGCCCAGCAGGCGTCCCACCGCCCGCCCCCGGGACCCCCACGGGGCTGCCCAAAGGCACCGCCGGTGCCCCGACTCAGAGCCTGCCCCGCACGCCCGCGGCCACTACCGGCGGGATCCGTGCCACCCTGACGCCCACCGTGCTGGCTCCGCGCCTGCCGCAGCCGCCACAGAATCCCACTAACATCCAGAACTTCCAGCTGCCCCCAGGTGAGTGGACGCGCCGTGCTGAGGGAAGGGCGGGTCCGAGAGCCGCGCCTACTGCCAGTTCCAGGAAGTTCTCAGCTGGTGTAACGCTAGGGTCATCCCTCGGTCTGGCAGGTCGGCAGGCACTGTGGGGCAGCCTGGGGTGGGAGGGGTGTGCATTCTGTGTCCAGGTGTGGGCCTGGCGGGGTGGCAGTGTGTGAAGTGGGTGTGCGTGGCAGGCAGCTTCCCCTGTTTTTCCTGTCCCTGACGTTCTGGTTGGTTGTCTGTGTCTGGGTCCTGGTCTGCGTTTCAAAGTTGTTCCAACAGAGACTCCTACTTGTGTGGGCACTCTCCTGTTGCCAGCGAGAGGAGGTGTCTGGCCCTGCACAGTTCAGGCATGTGCCTGGGTTTGCTGCTTCCCTGGTGTTGGAGCCAGGCCCAGCAGTGTGGGCTTCCCTGCTTAGTTTCTGCAGTTAGGTATGTGGCCTGTGTCCTCATTGGGCTCCCTGCTTTTCTGGGACTCTGGTTTAGGAATCCCCCCTTGTATAGGTGAGGTCCTGCAAGGTGTACTGCATCTCCTTGAGATGTCTCTGCTGCCACTGGGAAGGCAGGGAGAGATGTCAGGGTTCTCTCTGGAGAGTCTCAGCAGGCAGCCTTGCCGGAAACCCTGCTCTGGAGTAGTATCTCAGCCCCTTGTGTCTCACGGTCCTTTCCGTGCAGTGACAGTGCCTGAAGGAACATCTAGTGACTTTTGTTGCTGTTCTCTGGGTGGGTCAGTGGTGAGTAGCTGCTGTCTGTTCCATGCAGGGGTTGGGGGTGGGCCAGGTGACACTGGAGGCCAGCACATTGACAGGTGGTGCTCCAGACTCAGGGACCGCTTCAGCCTGCAGTTTGCTGTCTCTGCTGTCAGCACTGTGGCTCCTTAGGACCCAGCTCCTTGCCGGCACTGCACACCGGCCTGCTTTTGTTTGGGCATCCTCTGGGAGGAGCGTCCTGCCTTCTCCCGTGCCCTCCGCCCAGCCTTCCTGGACGCAAGTGCTGAGCTTCTGGAGAGCTCCTCCCCAGTCTGTAGTAGCGTGTGCCGTGCAGTTGTAGCAGGGCGCCGCGGTGGCAGCAGTAGTAGGAACAGCAAGGAAAACATCGGTCCCTCCCTCATCCCCTCGTGCTTTTTTGAAGAGAGCTGTTGGTCACTCTGGAAGCAGTGCAGGATCTTCAGAAGTGAGAGACTGTGAGCATAGGATGGGGATCTGCTCTGTAGGGCCCGACCAGGGACTCTGCTGGAAGGGCATGCATGGGCGGCCAGGACCTCCGCACTCTGGGGAGGAGGAAGGATCTGAGCTACCCAAGAGGTGCTGAGATCCTTGTTATGACTAACTTGGGGGCACTGAAGAGTTTGTAGGAGTGTTGCATTGAAAGCTTTGTTTTGCTTGTTATGTATAACTTTGACCTCATGGAAAATATGGCTGATGGTTAGTAATGTTTTAGAAAGGCAGTGTGTGGTTGTCATTTCTTTCGTAAAGGATCCTGATGCTTTCTGTTCACTTGTAATAGAAATCTAGCCATCCTCAGAGCCAGAATGTGCCCATGTGCCCTGTCATGATCTGAAGTTGGGGCCAGGTGCCCACTGCATTTCTTGGGCAGTTACGGGACTGGCCTTTGAAGCTGGCTCCCTCCTCCTGCTCTGAGCCTCCACATAGGTAAAGCCCCCCCCTTTCTTATCTGGGGAGGAGGAAGATGCAGTTCCAAAAGGGCTCCTCTGTAGTCTGTGTCATGATCCATCCTAGAACCCACTTCCATCTTCTGTTGAAGGTTAGCTTTATGGTTGGCTGTATTTGACAAGATAACTGGAAAG
The DNA here is from genome assembly GCA_963574355.1 of Loris lydekkerianus. NCBI lineage: Eukaryota > Metazoa > Chordata > Mammalia > Primates > Lorisidae > Loris > Loris lydekkerianus. The sequence continues at coordinate 6,474 of CAUYPK010004653.1, forward strand.
ATATCCATGAAGTGTGGATTCCTTGCATGAGTTCTCATGAGTCTTTTTTGAGACAGAGTCTCACTTTGTCACCCTAGGTAGAGTGTCATGGCTTCACAGCTCACAGCAACCTCCAGCTCTTGGGCTTAGGTGATTCTCTTGCCTGAGCCTCCTGAGTAGCTGGGACTACAGGCGCCCACCACAAGGCCCAGCTATTTTTTGTTGTTGTTGTTGAAGTTTGGTGGGGACTGGGTTCGAACCCACCACCCTCGGTATACAGGGCTGGCGCCCTACTCCCTGAGCCACAGGCGCCGCCCTCTCATAAGTCTTTGCATTAGTCCCCATGTATGTGAGTGCAAAGAACAGCTCATCATGACATTTAGGTAACAATGCTGAAGCGGAGCTTTAAAGGGATGGAGTGCTTTCTAGAAAATAAAAGATTCACACCTATCTCTTTATGTCTCCCTTCAGTTGAACTGCTGATGAGGAACTTTGTGTTATTTTAATAACAGCCAAATCAAAAAAGTATAGTTACAGCTACTAATAATGGCCCAAACCACAGTACTATTTTTAAATAGTATAACTTTTAAAATTACAATGGCAATTTTAAGTATTCTGGTTTTATCTTACAGTTCAAGGAGAGAGTATTAAATTCTAGTTGATGTTTTCCTTAGAAGGAAATCTTTCATAATAAAAATGTTTAGAACCAAGGTGCAAGTAACTCTTCCTTGCCCCATAATTCATTCTTGTTACAAGTAAGTGGACCTGGGAGGTGCAGGGTGGGCCTGCCCCACAGTTGCACATCGATGTCAGGTGGAGTAACAGGTAGGTGGCAATTGCGCTGAGTGTGAAAGGGCCTCCTCCCAGTCAGTGCCTTCCCTTTGTGGAGGTCCCCGGTGGGGGCAGGTCCACCCTGAACTCTTGGAGGCCACGTCTATGGCTACCACTATGTTTTATCCCCATAGCTTGTGTGTTGAATTTGGCTTTAGCAAACTCAGTCCTGATATTCTCTGTCAGGATGGTTTTGTAAAGAGACATTTATGTTAATATAATTGTAATTTGCTGGCTTGAGGTGCTAGAGTCTAAATTTACTCACTGTGGAAAAAATAAGACGACACAAGTCTTTTAACAAGATCATTGCCACCAATGCAGTTGTCCCAAGAAAACTGAAAGGCACCAGTCAGTTATGTGTAGCTGAATATAGTCATAATGTCAGAGTAATATTATGATTATAGTGAAAAGAAAAAAGTGATGTGACACCAAAATTAGCATGTGCATAAATGGCTTTGAAAGATCTTTTTGGATAGGTATTGTTAAAGACGCTCTTTTATAAAGGTTATCTTTTGGCATGGATAGGTATTGTTAAAGATGCTCTTTTATAAAGGTTATCTTTTGGCATGGCGATCTGGCATCACTTGTAGTATGCCGCTGTTCATGTGCATTCTGCTTTTGTGGAGCATTTATCCTGTTGCTCCAAGATTTGGCTACAGCGTAGATTCCCATCCCAGGAAGAAAACCATTGCCTGGGGGTCCTGGACAAGTTGCTCACTTCAGAAGGAAAGCTCCCCAGGTTAGTGTGCTTGTAAGGACAGGTGTCTAGGGCATTGGTTCCCATCCAGGGTGAGTTGCATTATTTGTTTGTGGGGAAAGGGAGAAGAGTCCACTGGTAGCTGCTGCACTGTTTGGGCCGGGGCTGGTCCCCCACCTGGATGGCAGAGTGCAGAATACCCCTCGGAGTTATGGGGACTGGACATTCTGGCAGCTAACTATGGCAGTAAGTGCTTTGGCAGTAAGTGCTTTTGGGCGCTCTTAGAAAATTAGATTTTGCTACTTGAGGGCACTATTGCTGTTGGACTTGGAGGGAGCAGATTGTTCCACAGAGCCTCAGTCTTCTCAGCCATCAGGCGGGCAGGATCAGCTGTGTGGTGGAGTGTGAAGCCCTGTCAGGCTGGGTGGCACACAGCTCCCGGCAGCACTTACATCCATGCCCCTGCTCAGTCCATCCATTTTTCACCGTTTTTTATGCATGTTGCTGTAGAAGTAGAAATGTGGTAAGGGCAGCTGTGTTTAAATCAAACCTGTGTCCCGCTGGGACGTTCTCTCAGTGACTGAGGCGTCTGGGTGGTAGCTGACTGGCTGTAAGTAAGCATTTGCCGAGGTAGTCACAGGTGGGTCACTCTGGGTCATCATCGCCCTTCTACTGACCTGGGGTGTGTGTGCAGCGGCCTGCAGAGAGTGAGCCTGGGTCATGGGCTTGGTTTAGACCAAAATCCTTAACCCAGCTTTCCTCTTGATATACTCAGGTGACAGTGACATTTGAAAAGAACAAAGAAAAGTAACTTCTGGGGAGCTGTCCACGGACAGCACCTGACAGCTCTGCAGCCGTCTGTGCCTTTCCCATGCCTGCCAAGGCCAGGGACAGGTGGCTACTCCTGCCCTCCTGTCTGGTCATCTTGCCTTTAGGATGAACAGAGTCATCTTGGTGACTGGGGTTGGGATGGAACTCAAGAACCTTCGGGTGTCTCTTGGAGCTGGTGGCCCTCATGGTTTAGTGACAGCCAGGAAACAGTCCTGTCACACTCTGGAAGCTTCTGTTCACCTATTTTTTTTTTTTTTTTTTCCTCTTTTTTTGGAGACAGAGTCTCACTTTGTTGCCCTTGGTAGAGTGCCAACAACCTCAAACTCTTTGGCTCAAGTGATTCTCTTGCCTCAGCTTCCCAAGTAGATGGGACTACACATGCCTGCCACGATGCCTGGCTATTTTTTTTAGAAATGAGGGCTTGCTCTGGGCTTAGGCTGGTCTTGAACCCGTGCACTCAGGTGTTCGAACTGCCTCAACCTCCCAGAGTGCTGGGATTATAGGCATGAGCCACCGCACCTGGCCCTGTTCTCCTGTTCTTGTGCTTGTGGACTGTGTGTATGCAGGAGTACATGACTGTGAACAGGTGATGACTTTCTGGGTCCTTTATGTTAACCGCAAAGGGTAGATCCCTATTTGTTGGGGCCCCAATGAAGCCGCTTGGGAAAGTGGTGTCCTGGCCCACGTAGGTGGTTGGTGAATTGGAGGGAGGGTGAAAGTGCCTAGGGAAGCTGGCCCTGTTCCTCCCAGGGCAGAGGGCAAAGGGTAGAGCCACCCTGGCTCTCAGAATTGTCTCTGCGCTCCCAGCTGTTCTGTGAGGAGCTGCCCTTAAATCTGCTCAGGGAGTCTAATGGATGGTGTCTGAGCAGAGCGTTACTGACCCTGCTCAGCAGGACAGCAGTGGGGCACAGCTCTGCTTCCTTGAAGTCAAAACACAGTCAAGGTAATTCCTGGTGCGCTTCCAAAGTCTTTCTCAGTGTATAAATGTGAGCTTTCTTCCATTTAAATGATAAATTTGAAGAAGGCTTTTATAAATAGCTGGTTACATGTGAGTTGATCAAAACATAATTAACAACTGTTTTTGAAAATCTTGAAGCAGAGATTTAAAAGGACTCTGGAGAAACTTGCCTGAGATTTGGGTAATTTGCATAGTTTTGAGAAGTGCTTTTCCTTGGTTAATGCTGAGCAGAGCCTGAGACCTAATATTTCCTCTCTAGGCCCTCCCCTGTGGAGCTTGTTTTAGGCTGCAGGTTCACAGGATTTTATTTACATACACACACACAGGCCCTTGCCAGTGACAAAACAGTTAAGTTAAAAAAAAAAAAAAAAAGAGGGAGTTGTTTTGGTGGGGGCCCTTTTGTTCTGGGGGTTGTACACCTGGTAGCCTCTGGACGCTTCTTGCAGGTGGGCTGGGGGCTGCCATGGTACCGTGGCATTGTCATTTGCAAATGTGGGTACAGCTGCTTTTCAAAACTTTTTACCCAGAAGGGTTTTGTAACATTGCTGTGAAGTAGATCAAGTACTGTAAAGTTATGTTTGAAAATCGGTGGTTTGTATTTCCATGGTTGGGCCATGAAAGCGTTGAATTAAAATTTTTGATTTGTATATATCCTTGGATTTTTGCAGTAAGGAATTAAAACTTTCTCTTTTTCTTGCTTTTTTTTCGCAGCTTTTGGCGGGAGCCGGGTTTGGACCCGCCACCTCCAGTATATGGGGCATGCGCCCTACTCCTTTGAGTAGGCGCCACCCAGGAATGAAAACTTTCAAAAAGAAATGCATTGGCCCTGATTAGGACTTTTCCCCCTTTTGAGAAAGTGCATGTCAGGCCCTGTTTGTCTGTCCCTGAACTGTCTCTTTGGATAGAAGGGTGGCGGGAACCTGTGCTCAGAGCTCCCCTGGGAGCGGTGGGTGGGAGTTGCCCTTTGGGGTGGGAGAAGTGGGGAGGTTGGGAGCTCCTTTGTAGCCCTGTGGGTCTGTCATGCTAAGTTAGACTTTTGTTTGTCCTTTCTGAGAGTTTTGATGGGACCATTCTGTTAATTCACTGGGCATTACCTGGAAGTGTGGCCGTGAGGAAGATACACGCTTGCTTCTTTTTGCCCCCAAACTTGTGAGAAGAGTGTGACCAGACAGGGGCATGTTGACGGGGGTGGTATTGGGGCACGTGGACCTCAGAGGGGCCATTTCTGTGTGTATTCCAACTCCGGAGGTCAGTAAACCCCTAAAGCAGTTTTTTTTGTGGACATTATGCTTTAGAACAAGGGCCCAGCAGTAAGACGGTCTGTAGCTCCCCAGGGAGTTGTTTTGGGAGGAGGGGGGTCAGAGTTCTGCGTGGACAGAACTGGACACTAGAGCTGAGCCGTCCTCCTGGTGGGGTGTGGCTCGGAGGCTTTGGCGTGGATGGGTCTGCTGGAGTGCTTGGGGGAGAGGCACTGCCATGGTGAGCTGGCCGTGTGTGTGTGTGCATGCACCTCTGTGTGCGTGTGTGCATGTGCATGCGCCTCTGTGTGCGTGTGCATGCGCCTCTATGTGCGTGTGCATACTTCTCTGTGTGCATGTGCATACCCCTGTGTGTGTGTGTGCGCATGCGCACCTGTGTGTGTGTGCAGGCCCCTCTGTGTACATGTGTGCATGCGCCTCTGTGTGTGTGTGCATGTGCCTCTGTGTGTGTGCATGCACCTGTGTGTGTGTGTGTGTGTGCGCTCAGCTTTTGTCTTTGTGCTGAAATGTTGGGACAGCGGCCTGTGGATAGTCCTTACAAGAAGTGTTTTTGGGGCTTGGCGCCTGTGGCTCAAGCGGCTAAGGTGCCATCCACATAACACCTGAGCTGGTGGGTTCGAATCCAGCGCAGGTAGCCAAACAACAATGACGGCTGCAACCAAAAAAAAAAAAGAAAATTAGCCGGGTGTTGTGGCGGGCACCTGTAGTCCCAGCTACTTGGGAGGTGGAGGCAAGAGAATTGCTTGAGCCCAGGAGTTGGAGGTTGCTGTGAGCTGTAGTGCCACGGCACTCTACCCAAGGCCACAGCTTGAGCCTCTGTCTCAAAAAAAAAAAAAAAAAAAAAAGATAGTGTTTTCGGTCTCACAGAGGAGCTTTGTCTTTGTGGTTTTCGTGTGAGCCACATGCAGGCCACGTAGATAGCAGCACCGGGTGTTCACCAGGATGGCAGCTTTGTAAAAAGGAGGCATGGTGCTGTTGTCCGCAGCACTGTGACCGTGGTGTGTTAAGGGTGAACAGGAAAGCATGCCTGATTGGCTTTGTACGCAGAACTCTTAAGTATTATAAAATTACTAGTCACTTGTTCTCCAACCTGATTTTTCTGATTATAAAATTAGTTTGTATTTACGACAGATAGTGTAGAAAGTAAAGAAAACCACAAAGGAAAAAATGAAGTCACTTGTAATTGCATCTTGTCCAGACAGTGGACCTTTTGGGGTGTGTCACTTCTGCCTGTGTTCACAGCAGATCTATTCTGTATTAATGATTTTTACAAAATCAGGGCCATGGCACTATCCTGAAGGCCTGTGCTATGCCAGGTCCTGCTCTGTCCTGTGTGCGTGTCCTACCCCACGCCGCAGGCCCTCTGCCAGGGTGCTGGGCCAATGCCCACCTGCCTGACAGGTGACATCTTTCTTTACACTCGGTCTGTGTGCCCAGGAGATTGAGTGTTCCCAGGCTTTGGTACAGACTCTTTACCAGTTTACCCTTTTGAAACCATTGCCAAAATATGACTTTTTAGAAACCAGTCCATTCCAAAGGAAGAAGTATGTGTGGTTTTAACTTGCATCTCTTTGAAATTAGACCTTGTTCATTTGGATGTTGGCTGTTTATCCCACCCATGTGAGTGCATTCTAGGGGTGTGTGTTGGGCCAGTGAGGGTGCTGGGGACTTGCTGGGGGGCCCAGGCTGATAGGTCTGCTCTTGGCGTGCACATAGTGGGGAGCCCGGCGATGCAGGAGCAGGCGTGTCAGGTTGTGTGCATGCCTGTGCTAAAAGGGGGCTGCTGGGGATGGTGGTCAGGGAAGGCCTTTCCTAGGAGGCTGAGGGACCAGAAGAGAGAAGCCAAGTGCCTCCTGAGACCTGTGTCCACGCTGAGGAAGGAGCAGGTGTAGACGGCCCTGCTGATCAGAAGGAAGGTCCAGAGCCAGGCACAGCTGGGCATGGGCTCAGGGGAGCATTGCATGGCAGGCCTGCAGGGGTGTGAGTTTGTCTCTGGTGCCTCAGGGGCATTCTAAGTGGGGTGGTAGTGGAGTTTGAGTCGTGTTTTAGGTCTCTTTGTGTCTGGGCTGTAGCTTGCTGGGTGGCAGGGCTGGGTGAGGTATAGGTGCCCTTGCAGGCCTTGCTGATGGGCTCAAGGGAAGGGTGAGTTGAGACAGGGCCTGGAGGGTGTGGGCCATGTTTGAGATACATTCCTGAGGAGAGGGAGCATAGGGAGCAGGCGGCAGAGGTCAGAGGCCAGCATTTGGGCATCCTGGCATTGATGGTGCTTATGGTCATGGCCAGCTGAGGTCCCACGAGTGAGTGGCTACAAGAGCCATAGAGGGCTGTCCCTGGAGAGCTCTGGTGGTTTAGAGGTCTGGGAGGAGTGATCAGGGAGAAGCAGGTGCTGAGGCCGGCAGGTGAGGGTGGGGGACTGTGGTGGCCTGGAGGAAGCGCTGCTGCCCCTTTTGGAAGACAGATTTGGCCCTGCCGTTGCTGAGCACCTTCCTGGCCCCGTTGTGAGCTGCGGGTATCTTGGCAGCGTTGGCTCTGCGCGTGCAGTGCTGGCCCTCGTGCTGCATTGGTGCACATGGCCACACTCTGTGATCTCTGGAGCTGTAAGGCTAATGAGGAGACCCCCCCCTCCCAAATCCCCCTGTGAAGACCCAGAGGTTTGTGAGGGCAAATGGCTTTTCAGAGACCCGATGGTCCCTCGAGGGAGCCTGCCACTCCTTCTATGTGACTGTCATTTTGTACCTTAGAGATAGTGGAGAGGGCTTGTACAGGGGGGAGTGTAGAAGGAGATGTCTTGAGTCAGCGTGGTGCAGGGCCACCTGGTGCCCAGAGGTGACGCCAGGCAGCCTGTTTGTTAGGCGTGTGGCCTTCCCAGCTGGCACAGTGCTGTGTGTCTGAGGGTCTCACCCTCAGAGTCACCTGGTAGTCTCCGCAGACTCTGTTCTGCCCCGTCCTTCCTTCAGACCTTGGGTTCCTCCTGCCTCATGGGTGGCAGCTCCTGTTGTCTCTGGGCCACCCCATCCACCTGGCTGAGGCCCGTCTCTGTCAGGCCTGGCTGTTCTGCTGGCTAGCGGGCAGCACGTGGTCACGAGGCAGCCCCTGGTCTTAGGGCCTGGCCCAGCAGTGACGTGGTCCACTTTCTCAAGTTCCAGCTGAGAGGACTTGGTAGCTGCCTGTGCCTGTCTGTAGAGAGTGCAGGGATGCTGGTGGGCAGCCAGCAGGCTCTGGCACGTGGCCTGCAGTTTGGTTGGTCAGTCAGTCAACAAACAGAATTCAGCCCCAACTTCAGACCAGACCTTGCGGAGGGAAGACACAGCTTGTGGTGGAGTTGTGGCTACCAGTGGAGGTGGACACGCCATGTACTTTTCTCAGTGTAGATGTCCGTGGCCACTCCCATCCCTCTTTCTCAAAATAGGCATTTTCTCTGTGCATTAGGGTTTGGACGCCCAAAATTGTCCCTGCTGCCTAATCAGTCATTTCTGGCACTGCTTGGTTGTGGGCTGGGCAGTTAAGGGCTTGAGCAGCGTGGAGCCGGCCAGATTCTCAAAACAGTGACTCCTGGTGCAGTCCTGGCACTCCAGCTGCTGCCTCAGCGGGTGTAGGGTGATGCATGCATCCAGTGGGCCCACCTGGTTTTTTGCTGCATAGCATCCTTGTTTGAGCAGGGCTCTGTGGCTGAACCGTTTAGGGAGCATGGACCAGGTGCCACTGAGGGCCTGACTCAAAACTGAAGGGCCCGACACATGTTTGTCACTGAAGACCCTGTAGGCCTGGGCAGGGTGCACGGCTTCTCCTTCCACTGCCCCTGGACTTGTTTTGTCTCTGGGCTGGAGAGGCCCCAGTGGGGTGGTGGTTCTGAGTGGCACAGGCACTCACCTCGTTGGTGGATGGGGATGGGTTCCTGTGCTGTACCTGGTGTTCTCTGCCAGGGTCTCGTCGGTCGACTCAGGACTGCCTGGTCACTCTGGCCCCTTGGCATCAGGTATGGTCCTGGTTGGCCACGGGGATTGGGCACAAGTCTGAGTCCTGGTGGTGTGGTCCATCTAGCAGGTGAATAGGGTGGGATTTTGGAGGCCCACTAATCAGGATGGGAGGCTGTGGAGGGAGCATGGTGAACTTGGATGTTATGTGCATGGAATTGAGTTGGTTGTAGTCTTTGGTCCCTGCATGACCTGCCTCTGTTGAGTCACTTCCACAATTTAGTAAGTACCAACAAGCCACCCTGTGGAATGGCTGGGATCCCGCCAGCTGCCAGGGGCCCTCCTGAGCCTGTGTTCCCTGTCCCTGTGGCCACCCTCACTGTGGGGAGTGGTGGGGTCATGTCCCTCCCCCTGGCCCTGTTTTGTCATACTCATCGCCTCTTCCTAAACGTACACGTTTCATGTTGAGCTGTAATTCTGTAAACAGATACCGAAGTCATTTGGGACTTTAGCCCCTCTAATAATGTGTGGCCAGGTCCCTTCCTGTCTTTGCTGGCTGCGTGGTCTTGTGGGTGTGGTGTTGTGTGGGGACACCAGCTTCTCTTGTCATGTGTTCCTTGTGGCCTCTGGCATAGGGAAAGTGTCGAGGTCTTGCAGCTGGGAGGCTGGGAGCCCCACGACACGAGTCTGAAGCTCAGAGCATGGGTCAGGGTAGGAGTGTGCTCACCTGGTGTGTGTGTGGGGAGTGCGCTCACCTGGTATGTGGGGAGTTGGGGGGAATGTGCTCACCTGGTGTGTGTGGGGTCAGGGTGGGACTGTGCTCACCTGGTCTGTGGGAAGTCGGGGGGAGTGTGCAGAATGAGTTGCAGGCTTGTATGCATCACCTCTCCTGACACAGCCTCCTCCTCTTGTAGCTCATTGAAGAGCTTAGTTTGTTGGGAGCCCCCAGTGAGTACTCACTGGTCAGGTGGAACAGCGGGCACAGCAAAGCTGGGAGTGTGAGTGAGGCGGCTTCCTTTTGGGGGCGTGCTCTCCCGTGGGGCAGGCTTATGCAGCTGTGCCCTGACAGGTGTGGTTTCAGCCAGAAGTCTTAATGGTGTCACTTTTCTCCAAGCGCTGGAGTGCTGTCACCTCTTTCACATCCAGTCATGGCAGTGATGGTGTTAGTAAGCCTGTTTGGATGAGGAAGCTGAGGCTGCTGCTGTGCTTTTCTTGGGCCCACAGCTGGCTTTTGCTGGGGTGGAGCCTCTTCTGTGGTCCCTGTCTCACTCTGGGCTGACCCAGCGCCAATGCATGGAAAGTTGAGGTGTTTGGCAGGCAGCTGGCCCAGGAGTAGGACTTGAGCAGGCAGAGGTGGGGATGTCTAGGCAGCCAGAAGAGGGGTGTGGTCAGGGCATACTCAGACACAGGCAGGTACAGGGAGTTCTGCTCACTCTGGGCATTGGGAGCCATGGAAGGTTGTGGCGAGGAAGAAGCAGCTGCCCGTCTTGGCTCTGATGCTGTGGCAGAGGTAGGAAGGAGGGTGAGTTCTGTGTTCTGTGTTCACTGGGTGCTAAGTAGTTTCAGGTACTGTCTGAGCCACCTGTGCTCACTGCTGCCCCTCGGGGAAATGTTTCAAATGTGTATCAGCTCACTGAGACCCATGGAAGGGCTCAGCCCAGGGTTTCATCCCCACTCATGGATGGAACCACTTGGATGGAGGGGCCGTTGGAGTGGACATGGAAGGTACATTTGAGCATCACAGTGTCTGAGCAGCCGTGGTGGCAGTTGGAAGGCACAGGTGGAGGAAGCAGTCGGGAGGTGGGTGTGTTGCATGGAGGTGTAGCCCCAAGTTGGCCAGGAAGACTGCTGCATGAGCATGAGCCTCTGGTAGGAGCAGAGAAGACCCTTCCTCCCTCCCGGGTGCAGGGGGCGGGAGCCCAGCCAGGACCTCTGACTAGCCACAGAACTAGAGGGAGGGAGAGTCCAGCTCAGGTGCTGCCGGTGGCTCTGGCTGTTGCTGTTCTGGCTGAGTTGAGCTCTGAAAGGCCCAGGTGTCCCTCCACCTCGGCTGTTACGGGCAGTTCCTTATGCCCCTAGTGCGTCCAGGGAGAGCTTGGTGTGGGTCCCTACGAGTCTCTTGTGCCAAGCACAAGTCCAGTGAAGAACATCATTCATGGTACAGCAGAACCCCCAAAGGCACCCCAGTCTCTTGTCTAGGGCTCAGTGCCCTAGACTAGTGCCAAGCACTAGGTGCCCCCACCTGGTGGAGTGGAAGTGCTGGGCTGCCCCTGCCTGCGGGGACTGGCTCAGCACCACACCCTGGGGCTCTCTGGGTGTTCATGGGTGTTTGATTTCTGCACATGACTTGCATTCGAAAGGTGCCCTCCCCAGGTAGGGGCTTCTGGTGGTGGGACAGTGGGTGACATGCCAGTCCCTTTGTGGAAGGGGTGGCCCAGTGAGGGTGTGGGGGCCAGAGACGTGGGTCCGGGAGGAAGGCGTGTGGGGCAGCCCTTGCTGTGGGGGCTCCTGGGACAAAGTCCCTATGAGTCAGATGCTAGTTAGCTGGGCAGCCCCTGGGTTTGAGTGTGCTGGGGAGAAACTCCTGGTGCTGGTGTTCATAAAAATAGACCTCTGGTTCCATCTAGGTCCTGTGATTGTGCCCTTTTTGGTATGATTGAAACTCAATAGTGCACGTTTATACCCTATCGGGTTTTCACACGGAAGCCAGGGGCAACTTTCCTGCAACAAAGCCTGGGAGTTCTGAAGCAGATCGCTCCTCTGGGGGCTTGACGGTACGGGCCACCTTCACAGCAGAGGGGACGGCAGGTGCCCCCTGCACCCCGGGCGGTGTCCCTCCTGTCTGCTTTCACCCCTTTTCTGTCAAGTTATTTGAAATGAGATGGTTCCCCTAACGCTCTGAGACCAAGAATCCATGGACAATCTGCTCTGCTTGTGATTGGGCTGTGTTCTACCAGCTGTGCACGGCATCATTCCGTAGGCGACCTTCCATGTGTGGGGCCCTCATTGGAGGGAAGAATGTTGTGAAGGAACGTGGTGGGGCATTTCGTGTCCCTGGCATGTGAGGTGAGGTCTCACTAGTTGTGTTGCTTCTGTGGGTGCTCGTGGGGCCTGCGTAGTCCGACCCTGATGTGCCTGTTACAGAGAAAGGTTTGCTTCTAGAAGGCTGGTGTTTCAGGGGCTTCATTGCACCCTGGTAGAGTGGCCCCTTGGGGGTGTGGCAGGAGTCGGGTTGGCTTTGGGGCTGCAAACAGTGGCCCTACTCAGAGAGTCCTACCCCAAGTGACACTTAAGTTGCCGTTCTAGAAAGCATTGTAGAGGAGCAGACTTGTGAGACTATAATGGTGTCTTTCTTTTTTTTTGAGACTGAGTTTCCCTCTGTCACCCTGGGTGGAGTGCTGTGGCATCACAGCCCACAGCAACCTCAAACTCCTGGGTTCCAGTGGCCCTCTTGCATCAGACTCCTGAGGAGCTGGGATTATAGGTGCCTTCCACGATGTCTGGCTGATTTTTCTATTTTTAGTAGAGATGGTACTCACTCTTGCTCAGGCTGGTCTCGACCTCCTGAGCTCAAGGCATTTGCCCAACCCAGGCTCCCAGAGTGGTGGGATTATAGGCAGGAGCACCATGTCCAGCCTCATGGTGCTGTTGTTTATGACCTTAGGTTAGGAACAGATTTCCTATAACACAAATAGCATTAAACCATAGAAGGAAAAACTGATAAATTTGACTTCAAAATTAAAAGAAATTTTTGCTAGTTGACATTGTTAAAATGAAAAGGTGCAAGGCATGGACTGGGGGAGAATATATATATTTAACAAGGGACTTGTATTCAGCATACATAAGGAGTCTTACAACTCAGTCCGAAGATGACAAAAAATTTGAACAGACACACAGGGACACACAGGTGGTCGGGAAGCACATGGGAAGGTGCTCACATAAGTGGGCTACAGAGAAGTGTAAAACCCCAGTGGGCTACTATAGCTGGTAATACTCCACTTAAAACAGCTGGAATTGCACCGGTTGACCATCCTGGGTGTCACTGGATGTGGAGGTCTTGTGACCCTCGGCATTGCTGAAGGAGGTAGGCAGTTAGGAGAATACACATAAAAAGTTACATATTTATTTGCCAAGTCAGCATTTCTGCCCCAGGAGAAATGAGAGCATGGCTGCGTGGGACTTGGTGGGGCGTTTGCATCAGCTTTATTTCCAGTGGCCCCTATTTGGAAGTGCCCTGAATGCCCCTCATGTGGAGAACGGTGAAGTGCAGTGCAGTGAGTGTGTCTGTGTAGTGGCCACTGCTCAGCAGCACAGGGTGGGCGAGTCTGAAGAATATTCTGCCCTGGGAAAGAAGCCCGGCAGTAAGGACCACGCATTACCATGCATTACAGATTCTACTCACATGAACTTCTAGTGAAAGCTGAACTCTGACAACAGCAGTTCCTAGACCAGGGTGATTACAGCACGGCATCAGGGGCCGTTTCAAGTGCACGGAAGTGTTTTAAATCTTGATTGTGGTAGTGGCCACACAACTGTACATTTGTCTAAACTCGTCAGATTGCACACTTGGGTTTTTTGTGAATTGTGTTTCATTAAAGCTGTGCAAAAAAGTTCACGGTGTCTTTTTCTTTCATCTTGGTGTTGCACAGAAAGGAAGGTGGTGGTAGCTGGGGCATGATTTGTGTTCTCTGCTGTCTACTGGGGCAGGATGCTGCGGAGCAGGAGGCTGGAACTGGCCTCAGTGGGCTTGTTTGAAACAGTTTGGTGAATTGCCTGCTAGGTGTGATGTTGTAACTTCACTTTTCTTATTTTTAAAATAGAAAGCATTTGGAAATCTTTGCATGAGAGGAAGGAAAACTTAACTAGTTGTATCTGTAAAAAAGAGGTTATTACCGCTCCCACAGGGCACATGCAGAAGCAGGTGCATGTCGGACCTGTGTGCCCCTGGAGCCAGTCCGTCTGCCCCTGTCTAATGTGTGGGAGTCCACGGGTCCCCCTGAGTTTGCCTTAGGTGCACTCAGGTGCACTCTTGCGGGGACAGCCCTGTACTTACAAACAATGAAGATAACGTCTGGCTTTTAAAGTTATTTTCTTTCTGAGTAACTGATACCTGCTTATCCTGGGAAATCTGATAAAGACAAAAACGTATGGAAAAGAAACTCTGTGCTAATCTGTATTCCTGTCTCCAGGAGAGAATTGTAGAACTGAAACCCTCTGACTCCTTGTTCCTGATTTTAAAACTTCCCGGGTCCTTCAGTGTCTGCGTAGCCTGGTTTGTCTTCATTCATGCCTCCCACCGGCTCACTGTGCTGGCTGTGTGACAGCTTAGCATGTGGCACCGACAGGGGTTCTGTGGCCAAGGAGCTTAAACAAAAATCAGCATACCCCCTAATGCCTGACCACCCCACAGATGTCAGGAAGCAGGTCAGGGCAAAGGGGAGCAAGGGTGGGCAGAAGAGGTGTTTCCTGGGAGGGACGGAGAGAGCATTCCAGACAGTGTGTGGCAGGCAGAGGCGGTTGTCACCCTTGTGAGCAGGGGAATGTCATGATGGGATTCCATTTTCACAGTGTGGTTTTGTGAGTTCTTTCCTTGCGTATGTGGTGGCACTGTCTCTCTCTATCTGAGATTACGTAGATATTCACCTGTATTTTCATCTCAACCTCTGAGTTCCCTTTTCCTTATAGTCTGATCTGTGTGGGGTTAATTTTCATGTATTCCCCCCTGAGTTGTCCACTTTTCTTGCACTGTGGACTGACATGCTGGGGTCTCCGACCACTCCCTGTGTGGGGGCAGCTGTGTGCCTGGTCCTGGGGGCTGTGGCCTCCCAGCTAGCCTCATGCCCTTCGCTCTGTCCTGTTTGGCCCGTGAGGTGTCACCTCACCCTGTCTCCTCGGTCCCAGGCCCCAAAATCAGACTTTTCCCCAAAGAGCCTTGGATGGTGTTTAGAGGGAAATGGACTCATGAGACACTGATGCTGGAGGTGCTGGTCTCCCCGAAATGTTACCATGTCTGAGTTTTGTTGGTGAAGAGCAAGCTTATTTGGTATTTCCCATCCAAGTTTTTAAATAGCACGCCCCCCATGCGTCTCTTCTCTCGCATCCTGATAACAGATATACTTCAGAACTATGTCAGTAAAGGGGGAGTGAAGGTGGGGGTACCCCGGCAGCTCTTTGTCTTTGGAGTCTTTCTTACAAAGAGGCTCAGTCAGGGCTGTGTTCAGAACTCCCTTGAAATAATTGTTTTTCTGTGTGTAGTCATGTTACCAGTTTAATTCACAATTTAGTTTCATTTGTTTGTTTTTATTTTTTATTTTTATTTTTTAAAATTTATTTATTTTTATTGCTAAATCATAGCTGTGTACATGAGTGTGTAAAACATTTACATGGTTTGAAAGCCGAGCTTTTTAGAACTTTCATCTCTGTTCATTCCCTCAGTCTCACTCCCTGCTCCCCGAGGGATGATTTTTTCCTTGTTTTTATTAGTTTCTAGGCCAGCCTTTCAGCATGTTTTTTGTAAAAATCAGCAAACACACAAGTGTGCACATTATTTTCTCTCTTATACCAGAGGTAGCATATGCACTAATTTTAACTTTTTTTCCTTAAGATAACCTGGAAAACATCATCTGATGGCTTTTGTTGTTTGTTTTTTTTTTAAAGACGGTGGTCTCACTTTATTGCCCTCAGCAGAGTGCTGTGGTGTCACAGTTTATAGCAACCTCCAGCTCCTGGGCTTAAGCGATTCTCCTGCCTCAGCCTCCTGAGTAGCTGGGACTACAGGCACCTGCCACAATGCCCGGCTATTTTTTTGTTGTTGTTGCAGTTTGGCTGGGGCCAGGTTTGAACCTGCCACCCTCAGTATTTGGGGCTGGCACCCTGCCCACTGAGCCATAGG
This sequence comes from Loris lydekkerianus, assembly GCA_963574355.1. Taxonomy (NCBI): domain Eukaryota; kingdom Metazoa; phylum Chordata; class Mammalia; order Primates; family Lorisidae; genus Loris; species Loris lydekkerianus. The sequence continues at coordinate 21,835 of CAUYPK010004653.1, forward strand.
CTGCTCCTGATGGCATTTTATTTTAATTGAAAAACAAATTTTTACATCGAGTACACTCAGAGAAGAAATTACTTTGAATAGTGTCTTTTCTGCTTAATTCAGGCACTAAAACTTAAAAAAAAAATTGAAAGGAAATAGTTCAAAAATTCATTTCATTTTTCTCTGCCAAGGTTGAAAGCATATGATGAGCCTCAGTTAGCCCCGCCTGGGAGGAGTGGACTGGAGTGGGGGCGAGAAGGCCTTGCAGGGAGCTTGGGCTGGTGGTCCCAGCATTAGGGAGACGCAGAGGCTGTGTGATGACAGTCTGCTGCCCGGCCCTATGTGCGGTTGGAAACGCTCCCTGGAATTGAGTGTGAGCCAAGCACCGTCGCGCGTCATCAGCCATAGGATGTGTTTTAAGAGCCGCGTCAGGCGACTCCGGCCTTGGAGTTATACACAGAGTGGCTTCCCTGCCTGAAAGCTGGCAGGGAATAGTGCCGTGCACTCTCATATCTAAACACAGAAAGGTGTGGTGACAGCCCAGTGTAAATGACAGAAGGCTCACTGCGCAGGGTTCTTCCCATGCCCGGCACCTGTGGGGCTGGGAGTGGCTCTGGGTGGCTGTGGATGGAGGCCTCGGGTGTTGCTGTCGGCTTCACCTATGAACACCAGACTCTCAGGCCACACCGTGTTTATGAAAAAATATTTTCCTTTCTTCAGTAATAAGTTTAGCTCACTTTTTTACTTCATAACCTTTTCAATTTAACTTTTTTAACTTTCTGACTCTTGTAAATAGCTTAAAACTCAGCACATGTAGTACTGTGTATAGCTGTACAAAGTATTTTCTTTATATCCTTGCTCTATAAACTTTTTTCTACTTCTGATTTCTTTTTAGTTTTCAATTTTTTTTTTTGCTAAAAATTACGTAAGTCACATACCCACACCCCCATCCCTAGGCCTGCACAGGTTGGGGCCATCAGTAGCACTGTCCCCACCTCCACATCTGGTCCCACTGGAAAGTCTTTGGGGCAGTAACACGCATGGAGCTGTCACCTTCTGTGATCACACTGCCTTCTGGATGCTTCTCGAGATACCTGCCTGAGGCTGTTAATTTTTAAAAAAAATAATTAGAACACACTCTAAAATAACAGTAAATTATGTAGTAGATTCATGAACCAGTGACACAGCTGTGTATCGCCATGACAAAGTTAACGACTGTCCACAGTCATGGTGCGGATGTGCTTATGTGACTGACATTGCAATAGATTGGTTCAGATTTATACACCGGGAGGGGTGTGTCCTGCTGAGGTGACGGGAACTTCTGGCCTTTGTGGGACCTCTGTTGTGTGTGACTGCCCATGGTGGCTGAGGGTGTGGGGCTTTCCTTTACTGTGGGTTAAAAGAAACATTTCTTTTGGGGGGAGTGTACATGTAACAATGCACCCATTTTAAATGGGCAGACTGTGTCTGCCGCTGTCACCATCACCAGGCAGAACACTTCATTTGGCCCCCAGTTTGCAGATGGATGTGCTCCGGCTGTCCTTGTCAGTGGCACCTGCTTTTCTGGAACTCCCTTGAATGGAGTCCGAGCCGTGTACCCCATGCATATGGCTTCTTGGCGGGGTGTCTGAGACCCGCCACTTGTAGCAGGAGTTTCTGACTTTATGCTGGAAGCTCTTCATGTTTGGACATAACTTCCGTTTGCCAGTTGACAGGCATTTGGGTTCCCTCCAGTTTTTGGCTATTGTGAATGGAGCTTCTGTGAACATTTGTGTTCAAGTCTTTGAATGCATGTGTGGACGTTCTTTTCTTTTGGGTAACTGTTGGGAGTGGGATTGCCGAGGTACACCTAAAGTGTGTGTTTGATCCTGTCTGCAGCTGCCATGCTGTTCCCTGAGCGAGAGGCTGTGCTTGTGTGCCTCCCAGCGCCACACACGAGCCCCTGCTGCTGAGTGGTCTCTCCATCATTGGGTGTGGTCAGGCTTTTAATTTTGGCTATTCTAGTGTGTGAGTAGTGATATCTCATGGTTTTTTTGAGACCGGAGTCTCACTTTGTTGTCCTCTGTTGAGTGCGGTGGCATCACAGCTCACAGCAACCTCAAACTCTTGGGCTCAAGCGATTCTCTTGTCTTAGCCTCCCAAGTAGGTGGGAGGGACTACAGGTGCCCACCACAATGCCTGGCTATTTTTTTTTTGTTGTTGCAGTTATCATTGTTGTTTTAGCTGTCCTGGGCCGGGTTCAAACCCACCAGACTCGGTGTATGTGGCCGGTGCCCTACCCACTTAAGCTATGGGCTCTGCCCCATGTTTTGTTTTTTTTTTAAAAAGAGCTGAGATCTTGTGTTGTCCAGGCTGGAGTGCAGTGGTGCAGTCATAGCTCACTGCAGCCTTCAAAGCCTGTCCCTAGGTGATCCTCTTGCTTTGGCCTTCCACAGTGCTGGGACTATAGGCATGAGCCATTGTGCCTGTCCCTTCGTTGTGTTTAATTAGTTAACTAATCAATTTATTTTTTATTATTTATGTATTTGTTTTTTGCGACACAGTCTCACTATGTCACCTTCGGTAGAGTGCCTTGGTGTCATAGCTCACAGCAACCTCAAGCTCTTGGGCTTAAGCAATTCTTTTGCCTCAGTCTCCCCAGTAGCTGGGACTATAGGTGCCCTGGCTGTTTTTTGGTTGTAGTTGGCCCTGGCTGGATTCAAACCCTCCAGCTCTGATATATGTGGCTGGTGCCCTAGCCACTGAGCTATAGGCGCGGAGCCAACTAATCAGTTTATTTGAGGCAAGTCTCACTCTGTCACCCTGGGTAGAGTGCCATGGTGTCATAGCTCACAGCAACCTTAATGTCTTGGGCTTGAGCGATCTTCTTGCCTGCCACATGTCTGGCTAGTTTTTCTACTTCTAGTAAAGATGGGTCTTGCTCTTGCTCAGGCTGGTCTTGAACTCCTAAGCTCTAGTGACCCACCCACCTCAGCCTCCCAGAGTTCATTTTTTAAAGTCCCATTTGTGGAGGCATAGTTTATGTACAGGAAGGTGTACCTTTAAAGTAGCATTCTGTGAGTTTCAGTGAACACAGTCCAGTCACCACTACTGCAGTCCAGATACAGAATTGTTCCCCAGCCTGAGCAAACTCCCTGCGCGTGCCTGGGTAGTGAGCCCTACCCATTTGCACCCAACCTGCATCAGCCGCTGAGTTGCTTCTGTCACTGTGATTCTGCCTCTTCTGGAATCTGTATAAATTAAATTGTATCCTGGTCCCTTTTTGTCCGGCCTCTTGCTTAGCAGCAGACTTGTGAGTTTTACCCAGGTTGCTGTGTGTCCTTAGCGGGTTCTTCTGTTGTGGAGAAGAACCTTTGTGGCCCATTGTATGCGGCCACAGCTTACCTCCTAACCGGCTGGTGGACACAGGGCTGTCTCTAGCTTTGACTACTGTACACAGTGCTTCTGTGAGCATTTCTCGTACACCTCTGTATGGAGATAAGTTTTTCTTTCTTCTGAGTAGATAGCTAGGCATGGGACTGCTGGATTAGGTAAATCAATATTTAATTTTTTTTTTTTTTTTTGAGACAGAGTCTCAAGCTATCGCCCTGGGTAGAGTGCCGTGGCATCACAGCTCACAGCAACCTCAAATGCTTGGGCTTAAGAGATTCTCTTGCCTCAGCCTTCCAAGTAGCTGGGACTACAGATGCTCACCACAATGCTCAGCTATTTAATACTTAATTTTTTAAGAAACTGTCAAGCTGCTTTCCAAAGTGGTTACACTATTTTGCATTCCCATTTGTGATGTATAATGGCTTCACGTACTTGCTGAATGTTGTTACTGTAAATCTTTTAAATTTTAGCCGTTGGGATGGGTGTGATGCTACGTGGTGTGACATCCTGGCTTTAGTCTGCACCTCTCTGATAAGGATATTGGACAGCTCTTCATGTGTTTTTTTGCCATTTGCCTGTCTGCTTTTGTGAAGTGTCTATTTGGATCTTTTGTCTGTGTTTTTAACTTGGGTTGTTGGGCTGGGCACACCTGTAATCCTAGCACTCCAGGAGGCTGAAGTGGGTGAATCAGGAGCTCAGGAGTTAGCGATCAGTCTGAGCAGGAACAAGACCTCATCTCTGAAAACTAGCCAGGCGTTATGGTGGGGTGGTTCTTTTTTATTGTTGATTTGGTAAGCGTTTTTAAAATACATTCTCCATACAACACCTTTATTAGATAGAATTGTTTTATAGAATTTTCTTGGTCGGTGTTTGCCAGTTCATTTACCTAATATTTTATTTATTTTTTGAGACAGAGTTTTACTATGTTACCTGTGGTGTCACAGTTCACAGCAACTTCAAACTCTTGGGCTCAAGCGATCCTCTTGTCTCAGCCTCCCAAGTAGCTGGGACTACAGGTTCCCGCCACAACGCCTGGCTATTTTTAGAGACAGGGTCTCACTCTTGCTCAGGCTGGTCTTGAACTCCCGAGTTCAAGCAATTGACCCACATCGGCCTCCCAGAGTGCTGTGATTACAGGAGTGAGCCACTTCGCCCAGCCCTGACATGTGTTTTAAAGTACACATTTTTAGTTTTAATGGAGCCAGTTTATGAGTTTCTTTCAGAATTCTTGTTCTCTTATCAAAGAAATTTTGCCTAACCTAAGGCACAAAGACTTTCTATGTTTTTTCTTAGAATTTTTATGCTTTTAGCTCCTCTTAATCCAATTTGAGTTAATTCGGGGATAGTTGTAAAGAAGGGGATTGAGATTTATCTTTTTCATGGGATACCCAGTTCTAGCCCATGTTGAAAAAACCTTCCTTTCTCTGTTGAATTGTCTGGCCACCTTTGCTGACCTGGTGTGTGAGGTCTTTGTCTGGACTGTGTTCCATGCTCTGCCCTCAGCGCAGAGCGACTTGCCAGCGCGGCCCCCGTGCAGTGAATCTCCAGCTCACATAGCGTGAGCCTCTCTAACTGTTCTTTTTTTCTAAAAATGTTTGGGGCTGTTTTAGTCCTTTGCATTTCATATAAGTTTTAGAATCAGCTTGTCAGTTTCTACAAAAAAGTCTGATATCTTGCTTGGGATCGTATTGAACCTATAAATCGGTTTTACGGTGACGGACGTCTTTGCATTGCTGAGTCTCTGGTCCATGAGCACAGTGTACCTCTTACTATATTGAGGTCTTCTGGAATTTCTCTCAGCAGTTTTCAGTGTTTATGTCTTTAACATGTTTTATTTCATTTATTCTTAAGTATTCATATTTTATGGTATTGATGATGGAAAAAACAAATTCTGCCAAAATATTTATTTATTTGAGACAGTCTCAAGCTGTTACCCTGGGTAGAGTGCTCTGGTGTCATGGCTCGTAGCAACCTCCAATTCTTGGGCTCAAGCAATCCTTTTGTCTCAGTTTTCTATTTGTAGTGGGGACAGAGGTCTCGATTTTGGTCAGGCTGGTGTCAAACTCCTGATCTCAAGCAATCCACCTGCCTCGGCCTCCCAGGAGTGCTAGGATTACAGGTGTGAGCCACCGCTATCGGCCTGCCAAAATATTTAAAGATTGAGTGACTGGGGCAGCTCCCATGGGCGCCGGCCACATATACCAAGGCTGGCAGGTTTGAACCCAGCCCGGCCAGCTAAAGCAACAATGACAACTGCAACAAAAAAAATAGCCGGCCATTGTGGTGGGCACCTGTAGTCCCAGCTACTTGGGAGGCTGAGGCAAGAGAATCGTTTGAGAATCCAGGAGTTGGAGGTTTCTGTGAGCCGTGATGCCATAGCACTCTACTGTGGGTGACATAGTGAGACTCTTTCTCTAAAAAGTAAAAATAAAAAAACTAAGAGTGAGTGAGGCCCGGGGAGCACAGACCCCCAGGAAGCCTGGAGTAAGTGGCCCTAGGTGGTCAGATGACAGTTTAGTTTGATACATTTCAGAGAGGCAGGAATTCCAGGCCAAGACATAAGTCAGGATGTGGAAGGCGACCTTGATCCAGCCCGAAGAGGCGGGACATCTTGAAGTGGGGACTTAGGAGTCACAGGTGGGTTTAGGGATTTTTTTTCCTTTTAATTGGCAAGTGGCTGAGAGAATTAAGTGTTGTCCCAAATTTGGAGTTAGTAGGAAGGAATGCTTATGTAAAGGGGGTCTGCTGTCTGTCACATGATACTTGTCAGAGCCAGGTTGGAAAATAAGCCACTTTGTACTAGGTCAAAAAGACCAGTTTTAACTAGATTTTATGGTTTGTGAAGCGTGACTCCCCAGACCCCTTAGAAGGAATTTGAACAAGACAAAGAGGGTCAGAGTTCAGTCCTCTCCCCATATACACAGCACTTGTAGAATTTCAATTTCTAGCCAGACATGGTGGCTCATGCTTGTAATCCTACTAACCTGGGAAGCTGAGGTGGGAAGATCGCCTGAGCCAGTTTGAGAGGAGCCTGGGTAACTTGGCAAGACCTTGTCACTAAAAAAGAAAAAAATAAAGAAAAAAATTAGCTGAGCACGGTGGCACACAACTGTAGTCCCAAGTATTCAGGAGACTGAGGCAGGAGGATCACCTGAACCCAGGAGTTTGAGGTTGCTGTGAGCTGTGATGCCACAGCACTCTAGCCTGGGCAACAGAGTGAGACCCTGTCTAAGAAATTAAAACCAAATTTCAATTTCTAACTATTTGTTGCTAGTATTTAGAAATAGCAATAGCTTCTTAAAATATTGACCATGTATCCTGTGACCTTGCTCAATTCATATATTGGTTCCTATAGGTTCTTTTGTAGATTGCTTAGTATTCAAAGACGGTTATGCTGCCTGCAGCAAAGAGAGGTTTACTTTTGTTCTGTGCACCTTTTATTTATTCTTGCCTGGTTACACTGGCCACAGCCTCCACTGTAGCGTTGAATGGAAGTGGTGAGGAGGCAGGCTTTCACTTTGTTTCTGGTTTCGAGGAGGCATCCAGCTATCTGTTCAAGTGTGGTGTTGGCCCTCTGTTAAGTTCCCTTCTGTCCCAGTCCATCCGGGCTGATAGAAGAACAATGCCATAGACTTGGAGGCTTAAACGCAGTGGAAGTTCATTTCTCACAGTCCTGAAGGTGAAGATGGAGACACTGGTGCGGCCGTCTCCGAGCACACGACCCAAGGAAGGGGGAAGAGAACTCCCTGAGGCCTCTTTTCCGAGGACGCTAATCCTGTTAGTGAGGGGGTTCATTCCCGAAGGCCCCTCCTTGGAGATTAGGTTTCAAGAAAATAAGGATTTTGTGTGTGTGCTGGGGGGTACATTCAGTCTGTAGCACTTTCTGTTCCTAGCTTGGTGAGATTTTATATCTCAAATGGATGCTTTTGTTAAAATGCCTTTTGTCTTGTGTCAAAACTTCGAAGGTTTTTCTTTTTTAGTTTGTTAATATGGTGAATTAAAATGTTTAAGTTTGCATGTTAAACCATGGCGTGTTCCTAGGATAAACGGTTGGTCACAGTGTATTACCCTTTTTTTTTTTTTTAAATTTTTTTTATTTTTGAGACAGGGTCTCACTCAGTTGCCCTGGGGTAGAATACCATGACATCACAGCTGACAGCAACCTCAAACTCTTGGGCTCAGGCGATTCTCTTGCCTCAGCCTCCCTAGTAGCTGGACAACAGGTGCCTGCCACAATGCTTAGCTAGTTTTTAGAGACAGGGTCTCCAACTCTTGAGCTCAAGTGTTTCTCCTGGCTAGGCCTCCCAGAGTGCTGGAGTTAGAGGCTGGAACCACTGCCCCTGGCCTCTGTTACCCCTTTTATACGTTGTTGCATCTCATTTGCCAAAACATATGTGAGTCCAGGAGGGTGCTGGTGCTTCCCTGCCTCTTCTCTTGTCTTGCTTTGGCACAGAGTAAGGTCAGTGCAGCGAGTTAGCTGTCCGCTGGCAAAGTCCTGGACAGTACTTGGTGTATCAGATGTTCCAGTTCTTCAAATTTTGGGGTGTAAAATGTCGTCACAGTAATTTTCATTTCCTTTCTCTTTAATGTTAAAGAAATCGATGTCCTTACCTGTGCTAATCACTATTTGTGGGTGTCCTTCTGTGCACTGTATTGTTCTTGCCCAGTTGTCTTTTGGATTCTTTGTTTTAATTTATAGGAGTTCTGTACATACTCTGTTCATTGTTTCTTTATGGGTCGTATGTGTGGGCAGTGTCTTCTTCTGGTTTATAGCTGATCTTTTCACTGTGGGACAGAGTCTTGCTGTCACCCAGGCTGGAGGGCAGTGGTGCAGTCCCAGCTCACTGCAACCTCCAACTCCTGGGTTCAAGCGATCCTCCAGCCTCAGCCTCTAAGTAGCTAGGACCAGGGGTGTGTGCCACCACCTTGGCTAATATTTTTGTATTTTTGTATAGATGAGTTCTCACTAAGTTGCCCAGGCTGGTCTTGAACTTCTGGCCTAAAGGAATCCTCTTCAGAGTCTCCCAAGTGCTAGGATTACAGGCTTCAGCCGTCTGGCTGCTTTTACTTCTTGGTGATGTCTCCTGATGGATAAAAGTTCTTGGTTTTAATGCAGTTGAATTTATTCTTTTCTAATGGTAAATATCTGTGGAATTATCTTTAAGAAGTTATTTCTAACCTCTAGGTCATGGGGATATTTTTCTATATTTTATTCTAAAATTTTAGTTTTTGCTTCATCTGGAAGGTTTTTCTTTTTGAGACAGAGTCTCAAGCTGTTGCCCTGGGTAGAGTGCCATGACGTCAGTTTTTTTTAGTAGCGACAGGGTTTCGCTTTTTGCTCAGGCTGATCTTGAACCTGTGAGCTCAAGCTGTCCACCTGCCTTGACCTCCCAGAGTGCTAGGATTACAGGCTTGAACCACCGTGCCTGGCCCATCTGGAAGTTTTTAATCTTTCTGGAATTGAATTGTGTTTGATGTGAGTTAGGGTTTCTTTTCTTCTTCTTTCTTTCTTTTTTTTTTTTTTTTTTTTTCTTTTTGAGACAGAGTCTTATTTTGTCACCCTCAGTAGAGTGCTGTGGTGTCACAGCTCACAGTAACCTCAAACTCTTGGGCTCAGGTGATTCTCTGGCCTCAGCCTCCCAAGTAGCCGGGCTTAGAGGCGCCTACCACAGCACCTGGCTGTTCTTAGAGACAGGGTCTTGCTCTAGCTCAGGCTGCTCTGGAACTTGTGAGCTTGGAGATCTACCCACTTTGACCTCCCAGAGTTCTGGGATTATAGGCGTGAGCCACCTAGGGTTTCCTTTTCATTTTTCTCCTGTTTGGATAAACAGGTGACCTGGCATTACTTGCCTGGGCGGTCCTTTCTCAGCCTGTGGTCTGCATGCCCCCCTGTAAAATTTCAGGCCCTGGGGCATCATGCAGGCTCTGCCCCTGGGTTCTCAGTCCTCGTCTCGTGTGTGTGTGTCCTGTTGGGCCTACCAGGGGTGGTTCTCCACTTCGTACTTGGGAATTGTCGGTGCTACTCTTGGTATTTTGATCTTGCTTATAAATTTTAGAGTCAACCCCCAAGGCCCATGAAAGTCCCTGCAGGGTATTTAGAGTGGAGTCATGTGGATCAGTGGGGCAGTTTTGGGAGAAGTGACTTCTGTGCCATCGTGTATCCCTGTCTGTGAACAGGATGTGTCCCCGTGTTCAGTCTTGCGTAGCGTCTCTCGGTCACAGTGTGTCTGTGTGGAAGTTTGACATTTCCCCACAGGTCTTGCACATACCCTGTTAGCTTCATCCTGGGCACTCTGAGCTCATTGTGGTAATTGTAAATGGCATTTCTTTTTCATTGCATTTTTTGATTCTTTGTTGATGGTGTATTGAATCACAGTTGAATTTTGGATGTCGATTTTATTTTCAAACTCTTCCATTAAAAATGTGTTTGTGGGGCCCAGGCACGGTGGCTCACGCCCATAATCTCAGCACTCTGGGAGGCTGAGGTAGGTGGATTGCTTGAGCTCAGGAGTTTGAGACCAACTTGAGCCAGATTGAGACCTTATCTCTGAAAAATAGCCGGGCGTTGTGGTAGGTGCCTATAGTCCCAGCTACTTGGGAGGCTGAGGCAAGAGGATCGCTTGAGCCCCGGATTTGAGTTTGCTGTAAGCTAAGATGATGCCAGGGTGACCAAGTGGGACTCTTGCTCTCAAAAAAACAAACAAACAAACAAACAAAAAAACCCAAACATGTAATATGTAGGGAACCTATTATATGCAATTAATAGCAATTTCATTTAATTCAAGTCCTGCACCCTCAGCCCTGTCCCTGGTCGGTTGGGCTCAGAGGTCTCTAGGACCGTGTCAAGTGGCCGTGATGATGGCTGGCTGTCTTTAATTGTTTCTGATTTTAAAGAAAATGCCTCTAACGACTTAGCATCAAAGTTGCTAGTTGTAGTAGATGTTTTCAGAGATTTCTTTCAAGGTAAGGAGTTCCTTCCTGTTCTTAATATTTTCCTAAACATTTTTCAAGTGTTTGTGTGTGTGTGATATTTGTTGACTTGTTGTGAGGGGATGTTGGATTTTATCAAAGGCCTTCACATTATTGAAAACCCAGCAGTGCCTCCTTGGAGGTCCTTTGTCCTCCCCTCCCTTTCCCTTGTCCTCTGGTCTCTCCTGTACGGTACCCCTGTCTCTGCAGGCCACTCCCCTGCTTGCTTTATGGAAAGCACCATAGCCGCCTACTGGACGCTGAGGCCGCGATGCCTCTCAGCCCCCTCGCGGCCTCCCCTGCTCCTGTAGGGGGGCCTCAGCCCTCCCAGATCAGCCCTCAGTGTGTCTTTGCTGCTGTCCTTGCCATCTGCTTCTCAGCACACAGGGCAGCGCCTGCACTTTGTGCTCCTGTGTCACTTCCACACTGCTTCCTTGTTCCTCCGTCTGGACCCTGGCATGTGGTCAGGAAGGTTCCCTGGCGGGCTCTTAGAGGGCTGAGCGCCTCTTCTTCCCAGCATTGATCAAGACTGACCCATCACATGGACTGATCGGCCACATGGACTGGAAGCTCTGGAGCGCCGGTGCCCACATGCGTGAGCGCTCAGTGTGTGCCGGCTGGTGGCTTGCTGAGCATTCCAGCTGCCCAGGCCCTTGCTTTGCCATCTTCCCTGTGTTCTGAAGTGAGGCTGCCCAGCTGCTGAGTTCCTGGAGAAGTGAAGTTTTGGTGGACATCATTTAAGGGGCACACCATCTGCCAGCTGACTGCAGATTTTCTGAGGTCCTACATAGGTCAGAAAACATTTCAAACATTTTGAAAACAAGTGGAATGATAGGGTTCATGTGAGATGTGGTTTCATGTGCCGAGAGCCTGGTTTCTGGAAGTCCGTTCTCAGCCCTGTCCTCTGCAGCTAGCTGGACACTGTGACACCCCCAGCGCCCCCACCTCTGACACACTTTCACCATCCCCTTTGGATAAAGCTACCTTAGAAAGCAGCTAACATGCAGGGGGAGAGGTGTTTGTTGCAGGTTGTAGGTTGGAGAAGTCTGTGCTGTGAGCAGGAGGAGCTCAGGGCCTTGTCCCCTCAGAGAAGCAGAGCTGGCTGCTCACAGCAAAGGACTAGCCCTGTAGCTGACATGGACACACCATTCAACACTCACTAGCTATTTCTCTGTAAGGTGGCACGTGAAGTATACCCAGATATGTTAAGTCTTCAATTACTAGAAGACAGTCTCCACCTGGCTTTGGGCAGAAAATAAAGTGGGAGCTGTGCACAAAACAGTGGCGTGTAGGTAACTCTGGTAAAGGAGCGGTCTTTTCTTTTTGCCTGTTGATCATGACAAAAGTCTGGAACTTCTGGCTTGGTGCCTGTAGCTCACCGGCTGGGGTGGCTAGCCACATACATAGGAGCTGGTGGGTTCAAACCCAGCTTGGCCCTGCCAAACAAAAATGACAACTACAACCAAAATGTAGTCAGGCGTTGTGGTGGGTGCCTGTAGTCCCAGCTACTTGGAAGACAGAGGTAAAAGGATCATTTGAGCCTAGGAATCTGAGGTTGCTGTGAGCTATGATGACACCATAGCACTCTCCCCAGGGTGATAGAGTGAGACTCTTTTTAAAAAACACAGAGGGCCGGGCATGATGGTTCACACCTATAATCCCAGCACTCTGGGAAGATGAGCCAGGGGGATTGCTTGAGCTCAGGAGTTCAAGACCAGCCTGAGCAAGAGCGAGTTTTCATGTCTAAAAACTAGGCAGGTGTGGTAATGGGTACCTGGAGTCCTAGCTACTTGGGAAGCTGAGGCAAGTCGACCGCTTAAGCCCAAGAGTTTGAGATGCCAGGGCACTCTACCCAGGATGAAAAAGTGAGACTCTTTCTAAAAAAAAAAAAAAAAGAGTGCAAAATTAAAAGTTCTCTATTAAATATGCTCTAGCTTGAGAGGGGGTACCTTGGGCCCCGCTGGTGGAAGGTGACTGATGAAGGTGGCCTGGGCAGGGCTATCTTGACTCTGCAAACTCTGGGCTTTGAGGCCGGTGGCCCTGGGGGGATGAGTGTGTGGATAGTCAGCCTAGAGTGGTCTTCCCCCATGGCTTTGGATCCAGGTGCCCAGAAAGACACAGGGAACCCATATGGGTTTCACAGATTTTTGACGTGGGAGAAAATTAGAAATCAGTGTTGGCTACTGAAAGTTGAGTATGTAAGTAAGGGAAGGTTTCCTGAAGGTAGAAGTGACAGCAGGTGGGTGAGCCGTTTGCAACAGAAGTGCTGCACCTCCTCTGTGAAGGAAAACCTGCTGGAGGTGATGGTGGGTCGCTTCTGTTGGCTGCACCTTGTCCAGATAGAGACAGGCAGTTTCGGGTGAAACTGGGCAGGTGAAGCACAGACTGAGGAGTAAGGGACAGTCACTGGGCAGGCTGTAGAGGGCTAAGAGTCAGGGATTTTCGGTGAGGTGGGGCATCTTTGCTGTTTGGCCCTTTGTGGCTTTTGTGAATCACCAGATTCAACATGGCCAGTTTTTATTTAGTCTTTTTTTTTTTTTTTTTAAACTTGTGTCTTGCTGTGTTGCCCTGGCTGACCTCAAGCCCCTGGCATGAGAGATCCTCCCACCTCAGCCTCTGGGTCACTGGTCTGTAGGTGTAAGACACTTGTTGTTAAAGTAGATAAGACAATTATGGTTACTGGTAACTTAGGGAATTTTGGGGGGAAAATTTTCTTTTCAAAAATTGTTACTCTAAGGATGCTCATTGCAAAATTTTAGCCTGTATTTAAGTGTATAAAGTACGGACAGCCTCCCCCAGTTCTCCAGCCTGCCCCTGTGTGTGCTCTGGAGGCAGGCCTGGTCCAAAATATGTGGTCCAAAATACAGCAGTTCATGGGTTCAGGAAAAGATGAAACGGACACTGCTGGGCCAGAGGAAACCTCACTACGTGCTGTTATTCGGTGACTGGAAAATCATTTTAATATTTTAGAGCTGTTTTAAATTATCTACCTTTCTACACACAGAAGCAGATCTAAATTAGTCTTTTCCTTTTATGTGGCAAAGCCTCGGTCTCTACCTTTGGGTGACATGATGTCAGGGGTGTTCACGGTGTCTCTCGAGGGTCGCCTGCTCTGACCCTGCCCGAGGAGGAGGCACAGTGTCCAGCTCCCTGGTGCTCACACGTGCTGTGACTCACTGCTGCCTGGTGCAGAGGCCTCCACCGGCCCTTCTGCAGCTTCTCCTTGCTCATGTGGCCCCAGACCTCTCTGGGGGCCCTGGTTCACTGCAGGCTTGCCTGGCCGCTCCCGGTGCCCGCATGGGCACCTTTCCTATGACTGTGTTCATGGCATGCTGGTCTCTTCTGTCCAGCCGCAGGGTCGGCCCCTGGCCACTGTTGGTACCACCTGTTGGCATTTGTGTTTGTTCCTAAACTGTCACTCCTGGAGGCCAACAGCGCTTCTTATTGTTCACCCCACCTGCAAAACACAGGGCAGTGCCTGGGTTCAGGGCTGAAAGGTGGGGAGTGTGCTATCTGTGCTCCCAGCCCTGGGGTTGCCAAGGGCCTGTGTCCTTTGATCAGGATGCACCTCTTCACTTTGTTACCTCCCTGGCTCCCACAAGCCAAGATCACTTTACCCAAATTTGCATTTCTGGATAACAAAGTAATCCCTGCCTGTAAGAAAATGTTAGTAGCATCACTTATGTATTCCTTCCTTGGGACCTCCAGTTCCCAGCAGTTTTAAGCAAAGCGAGTAGGTTTTTTTTTTTTTTTTTTTTTGAGAGAGAGAGAGAGAGTCCCATTTGGTCACCCTGGGTAGAGTGCTATGGTGTCATAGCTCACAGCGACCTCAACTCTTGGGCTCAAGTGATTCTCTTTCCTCAGCCTCCTAAGTAGCTGAGACTACAGGTGCCCGCCACAATGCCCAGCTGTTTTTAAAGACAGAATCTGGCTCTTGCTCAGGCTGGTCTTGAACTTGTGAGCTCAAGCAGTCCACCTGCCTCTTCCTCCCAGAGTGCTGGGATTATAGGCGTGAGCCGCGCCTGGCTCATAGTTCATTTTAATCCGTAGCTGACACAGGGGTTGGTGTTAGTGGGCTCCATGCCCCTGCCTCTGTTGAATACCATGGAGATTTAGGTGAAGTGCTTTATGGCCTCAATGTCTTGAGCTCACTGTGAGGACAGTTTGCTGGGTGGCTCTGGAAGCCAGAGTTCTCAGTCTCTGACAGACCTCAACTTGCACCCCTGTTCTGCCGCCAGCATGACCCAGTTTAGCAAGATTGGCACACATGCATGCACATGCACTGTGCCCATGTAGACACGTCCACACATCAACAGTTTATTAGAGGAATAATGCCAAATGGTTATGGGGTATTCCTGGGTTAGTGTATGTAAAAGGTCGGCCCTCTCTGTACTCAAATTTCCTCTCCTGAGAATACTGTATTTTTTAATCTGCGTTTGGTTGGGGGCAAAAACCACACGTAAGTGGACCCTCAAAGTTCAAACCTGTGTTGTTCAAGGGTCAACTGTGATTTTCTTAAATCCTTGTTATTTAAAGTTAACTCACATCTATAGAGAATTTAAGGTGTTGTCTTTTTTTTTTTTTTTAATTTTTACTTATTTTTTTTAGAGACAGAGTCTCACTTTATCGCCCTCCATAGAGTGCTGTGATGTCACAGATCACAGCAACCTCCACCTTCTGGGCTTAGGTGATTCTCTTGCCTCAGTCTCCCGAGTAGCTAGGACTACAGGCACCTGCCACAATGCCTGGCTATTTTTTTTTTTTTTTTTTTTGAGACAGAGCCTCAAGCTGTCACCCTGGGTAGAGTGCCGTGGCATCACAGCTCACAGCAACCGCCAACTCCTGGGCTCAAACGATTCTCCTTAGCCACTTGAGCCACAGGCACCAAGCCCACCCGGCTATTTTTTCTTGCAGTTTGGCTGGGGCTGGGTTTGAACCCGCCACCCTTGGTGTATGGGGCTGGCGCCCTACTCACTGAGCCATGGGTGCTGCCTTGTCATTTTGGAGGGTTATATTTGGGTCCATAAAAGCCCTGGAGGGAAAGAAGGCCAGACTCTGTGGCAGGTGAGGGGTGGGGTCTGTCCTCATTGGCACCTCTGGCTGCCCAGAGCTGGTGCCAGGCCCAGGTTCTGGACCCCTGTCCAGTGCTTCAGCGAGCCCTGCCACAGGAGCAGGGCTGTGTGGAAGCCTGTGCTGTACAGAGGTGGCTGAGCAGACAGACAGCTCAGAAATCCAACTGGCTGGTTTTACAGCCTGGAAAACACTCTTCAGAGAGATGTGAGTCTGGCTGGCAGGCAGGTCTCCATGGAGGAGCCCCCAGCACCACAGTGTGGTGGGCAGTGACCCGCCAGCCAGGAGGGGAGTGGGCTGGGGGGTTGGGGGACTGCTGCTTGGTCATATTTCTTGTCTGCACGTTGCTAGAGGGCAGCGGGGCCCCGCCTGTTGTGCCGCCGCCATGCACCAGTGTTGGGCAGAAGCCAGTGCTTCGCAAACACTTGTTGATCGTACCTGATTTACATGTTTGTTAAGATGAAGTTAATGAGTTTTTTGTAAACCAAAGAAAAAATTATTTGCCAAGTTTATTTTATCCTGCTCTGAAGATAGATGAATGAGACAGTCCTGCCAGGGATCTGTGGTCTTGTGGTCTTGTGGTCTGAGGGGGACGGACGGGGAATTCCAGGGCACTGTGGGGTGGGATGGGCCAAGGTGAGCACAGCACACGTGGTTTGCTGACCTTTTCTTGAATTCGTTCATTTGTGCACACTAAGCTTGGGGGAGAGGTGATGGTAGTTTAGACTCGAAAGTGGTGGAGTGACGGGTTTAAAGGCTACTAAGGAGCTGGACTTGGTAGGGCCATGGGGACAGTGGGTGTGGCCTGAGGGTGTGGATGGGGAAGGGCTGCTGGCTGAGATGGGAGTCTGAGAGCAAGTCCTGCAGTGGCCACAAGGCCGGGACAGGGAGGTGGGGGCTGATGGCTTCAGGGAGAGGTGTGCAGGGCCAGACCCAGGCTATGGGACAGATGGTCAGGGAGGTAGCCAGAAAGGTGGGCACGTCTCTCGAGCCTGGCAGCGTCTTGAGAATTGGGGAGCAACCAGGAGGGGACATGTGGCTGAGGACAGTCCGGTGGGGGTTTCCTGCAGGGGGACTCTGCCCTCAGCAGCACCCTGTTGGGGGGTGGTTTCTGGCCCGGCTCTATGGGACTTGTTCTCGGATGTCACTTTATTCTGGGTGTGCAGGGGACAACATCCGATTCTATCTTTGGCCATCAGTTTCTGCACATTTAAGGAGAAGGTCCTTGAACGTCATAGTGGATTTTTAGACTCACCTTCTTGTGTATCGTACACCATCCCACTGATTATCTTTCTTGTGTACAGGCTTCAAGGGTAATCACTCCCTTTAAGTCACAGATGAATTAGTGAAATAAATCATTAGTAAAACTCCCCATGGGTTGGCATTTAACTCAGCTCTAAGGTGAGCAACTGTGTATTTGTGGAGTTTGACTGGATGATGGGGGACGGTGAGTGGGCAAACTCATTTGTAGGCCGCCTGCAGGCCCAACGGTGAGCCCCAGGATCAGAGCCCAGGGGAGAACACAGGGTGGGAAGATGTGGAGTGCATTTGCCCTGACTCCCCACTGGCAGGGCGGGAGTCAAGAGCTGGGGGTTCTGAGAGCTTGGAGCTCCAAGAGCTGGGGACTCTGAGAGCTGGGGGCTCTGCAGCTAGGTTCTCTGTGAGCTGGGAGTTCTGCTGCTGGGGGCTCTGCAGCTAGGGACTCTGAGACCTGGGGGCTCTGCAGCTAGATCCTCTGTGAGCTGGGAGTTCTGCAGCTGCAGCTGGGGGCTCTGGAAGAGCTAGTCCACATGTGTTAGGTTGGGAGACATGGATGTGCAGTTTTGCTCTGAGGACTCTCTTGGCTGCCACGTCCTGGTCCAGTTGAGAGGGCAGTGTGGAGGGTGCAGCTCCTGCTCTGCCATCGGCTGACTGGGGGACCCCTGAGTCACGTGGAGTCAACGCTCTTGTGCATCATGATGGACAGAAGTGGTAGTGCACCTGCCAGGCAGCTCCTGCTGCTCTCTGAAGGCCCCAACTAGCTGTGGGGGTCAGTTACTTTAACTGAGAAGGATAGTGGAAAGAAGAAAATGTTAAATTAAAACTTTTCCATTATTTTTGGAGCAGTATATTTTTCTTTCCAAGGGCTGTGTGTGTGTTTGAAGAGCTTTCTCAGCATATCATTGACACGCAGTGCACTCTTATGTATTGTGCAGACCAGCGAGGCCACCCCGGTCAGGATGGTGGACATCCGTCCTGGTACCACCTCACGCCCTCCCCTCACCTGCTCTCTGTCCCTGCAGGTGATCGGCATGTTCTGAGTTGGGTACGGGTGGACTCGCGGGGGCCAGCTCTTCCTCTGGCTTCTGCACTGAGCACGGTTACTTGAGATCCTCGTGTGTGTGTCTGTAGTTCACCCGTGTACTTCCAGGCTTTCCAGCATATGCTGTATCAGAAATTACTCATCTTTCTGTCTGTGGTGTGCTTTGGGGCTGTTTCCCATTGGAGGATGTCCTGTACAAGTCTTTGTCGTCTCTGGGTAGGTGCCGGGCACTGGAGTGGCTGGGTCCACAGTCTGGTGTGCTCGACTCCTGAGAAGCTGCCGGTGGGCGGTGGGGTGGGGGTTGAGTCCCCAGAGTGTGCGAGAGCTCTGGCTGCTGCCTGTCCTGGATGGTGAGCACTTCGCTTTGTTCTTTTGGCTGTTGTAGTGGGTGTGCGATGGCAGTTCTGATTTGCATTTCCCTTACGACTGCTAACGCTGAGCGTCTGTCCTGTCCTTATTTGTGTATGTTTGTTTTCTTTGGTGAAGTGAAGTACCTGTTCAGATCTGTTGCCTACTTTCCTGTATTGGGTTTTTTTTGTTTTTTTTGTAGAGACAGAGTCTCACTTTTTCACCCTCGGTAGAGAGCCGTAGCATCACAGCTCACAGCAACCTCCAGCTCTTGGGCTTAGGTAATCCTCTTGCCTCAGCCTCCCGAGTAGCTGGGACCACACAACGCCCGGCTATTTTTTTGTTGCATTTTGGCCGGGGCTGGGTTTGAACCTGCCACCCTCGGTGTATGGGGTCAGCGCCCTACTCACTGAGCCACAGACTTGGCCCTCTGTATTATTTTTTTTTTTTTTAATTTTCTTTTTGAGCTTTGAGAATTCTTTAACTATTCTGTATGCAAGTCCTTCACTAGACACATGCTTTCTGCGGAGTCTGTCATCCATGCCTTGCCCTCTCATTCTCTTGGCAGTGTCTTTTATTTTTATTTATTTCTTTATTTAGAGACAGAGTCTCACTCCATCACCCAGGCTAGAGTGCATCATAGCTCACAACATTCTCAGACTCCTGGGCTCAAGTGATCCTCCTGCCTCAGCCTTCCAAGTAGCTGGGACTATAACCACCCACCGTAACACCTTATTATTTACTTTATTTTTAGTAGAGATGGGCTATCACTTTGCTCAGGGTGGTCTATAACTTCTAAGCTCAAGAGATCCTCCTGCCTCGGCCTTCCAGAGTCCCAGTAGGGGCTCACTGTGCAGGCAGGCCACCTGGCCCCCCAGAACCAGTGTCTCATGTGTTTGGAAGGCACTGGTGCCCTGTTGTGTGTCCATGTAGCTAGAGGGCTGTGGGCGTGGGGTGCTGGTTCCCCTTGGTGGAGGGTTTGCTTCTCCCTCCTGGGAGTGATGAGGGTTCCTCTTCTGCTCCATAGACTGACCTGCAGTGCCCTGGGGTGTATTCTGCTGGACCCGCTGGGCTGCTTTCTCAAGGGAGTGGGCCCTTGTCTCTGGCGCCGTTGAAAGTGAGTGCTCCTTCCCGCCTCTCCTGGAGTTCTCTTGACCACCTGTTGGATCTTTGAGATTGATCCTTCACGTTTTCTCATGATTTCTAGCCAGTTCTTTTTTTTTTTTTTTTTTTTTTTTTTTTTTTCTCTCCATAGTGTTTTCTGGGAGAATGTCTCAGCTACATCCTCTGGCTAATCTGTGAATTTTTGACTGTCGTAAAGCATATTCTTTGTAATTTTGTAATTTTAAAATTTTTTTGTAAAATTCTTTGTAACTTTGTAATTTTAAAATTACAAAGCATATTCTTTGTAATTTTAAAGGGGATTTCTTGTCTGTGTCTGTCAGTTCATGTTCTGTTTTCTGGGTTTATGTTGGGCTCCGGGTAGCTAGTGGTCCATGGCCATCGGCCACAGAGGAGGGGCCGTTACTGAGTTGTGACCCTGACGGTGAGGCAGGACCAGATAGTACGAAACACTCAGGAAGGCTGGAGAAACTGGACAAATGTTGTAAATGAAGAGTTTAGGCTCAGCGCCTGAAGCTCAGCGGTTAGGGTACTAGCCACATACACCGGAGTTGGGGGGTTCGAATCCAGCCCAGGCCTGCCAAACAACGACAGCTGCAACCAAAAAATAGCCGGGCATTGTGGCAGGTGCCTGTAGTCCCAGCTACTTGGGAGGCTAAGGCAAGAGAATCACTTGAGCCCAAGAGTTTGAGGTTGCTGTGAGCTGTGACGCCACAGCACTCCACCGAGGGTGACACAGTGAACTGTTTCAAAAAAAAACAAAAAGAGTTTAACTTCCTAGAAAATAAAACCAGTAGGAGTTGGAAATGGAGTGGATAGGAGCTAGTGGTTGGGGACATGTTTCCACACCAGGTCGGCCAGAGAATCACCAGGAGGAAACTTGGAGTCGAGAGGCTGCAGGGCCAGAAGAGGCCCGGCACTGACAGAGGGGAAGAGGACCCCAGCCTGTCCTACTTGGGCTGGGCTTGGATTCCAAGCTGATGAAAGCCCTGACTTTGGAAGAGGTGAAGGTGAACCCTTCTGGGGACTATGCCTTTGAGCCAGGCCACACACGAGCACCCCAGACAGCGCTGATCTACAGGGATGCCCTCCTCAGGGAGCTGACACAGGGCACACAGGTGGGAATTGGAGACCCAGGAGTGGAGCGGTGCGTTATCATGAAGAGTGGGCAGATTTGAAAATGAAGCAGATAGAAGTTCTAAAGTGTGGATAAAATTAGAACTCAGTGGACAGACGACAGAGCCCAGTAGGTGGCAGCCACAGAGAATCTGGCTGCTGGAAGCAGAGCCGAGCAGGTGTCCCCAGATGGTGAGGTGCACGGCTGTGGCAGAGCTCTGGCACCACTGTCTTGTGAGTGTACCAGGGACATAGGTGCCCAGCCTCACCAAGGAGGGCGGCTGGAGTTTACCTGTGTGTGTGAAGTTCATGACTCAGCTGTCCTTAAAGAAGCAAGACCCCTGGACTGAGGGCCTGGGAGTGACCTGGACTCTGGCTGGTGGTCCGTGCCTCCCAGGTGTGAGGTGGGCAGGGCGAAGAGTCCCGTGGACACTCCTGTGCTTCTCTGTAGTTGTAACTCTACTAGTTCATGAACTGCCCTCTTTCCCCAAATAATTTAAAAGGTGGAATCTTTGTTACTTTACAAAGAGCCCTGGGAGCCCAAGGAACGCTCATGCTGAGGCAGCCTCAGTGTGCCCTAGCTTGTGTCACCCAGAGCCTGAGGTCCCTCCAGCCTGGGGAGGTGTGGGAGGTGAGGGCTACTGGTCAAGCCCTGGCCAGTGGTACTTGCATGGGCTCCTGTTCATCTGGTGCGGCCACAGTCTGGGGCCAGCAGGGCTGTCTGCTCCAGCAGCTGTCCAGAGCTCCTGCGGAAGGCCTGTGAGATGCCTGAGCCTTAGAGCAGTGGGGGAAGACCACGTGGTTTGGGAACTTGGAACAGAAGCTTCTAGATGCAATTCAAGTGGGCTGGCTTGGCCCTTCTGGTCCTTGGCTGCTATGTTGTCAGGTGTGGGGCTGTGGGAGCTGTGAGCTCATTCTGCACAGGGTAAGCTCTGCCTCGTGCCCTGTCTTCACAGACTCGGCAGAGGGCCACCTCGTCAGCTCCTGGAGGTGTAGGGCTGCTATTCTGCTTGCTAACACTACAACCTAAGGGTCCCTGTGTGGTCTGTCCCCCTGGCCTGGGGAGCCCACAGCCCCAGACCCCATGTCAGGTTGTACCTAAGGGTGCCTGGTGACATTCAGACCTCCGGGAGGACCTGGCCACACACTGGCTGAGCTGGCCAGTGGTGGCTGCTCAGTGGCCCAGTGCCTTCCTTGCTTGCTCATCTGTGCACCATTTTGGAGGCAGGTCCGTGTAAATGTCTGGAGTGGTCAGTGACCTGCTGCAAATCGTGCTCACTTCTTGGCAGGACTTTTCATTGCTAACCCAGCTTTTGGCCTGACCACAGGCTTACTGACCCCCACCACGGGCACACTGACTCTCAGCATGGATGCACTGGCCCCCGCCATGGGCATGTTTCACAGCAAACAGTATCTGTTTCTTGATAACTTTCACCAAAAAATGGTAAAAATACCATTTTTACTTAGTTAGGATTTGAATCACATTACTGTTTCATTGACACTTATTTTTTATGTATTCATTTAAATTTGAATGTAATTTTTTAAGCAAAAAACCTTATGAGAATTAAAATAGACTGTATTGACGGCAGGATTGCGCATCTTGAGGGGCCTCTGCACTTTATCTTGTCACTTGCCATCTGTACGCTATGTGCTGTGAGCTTGAGTCAGCTGGGGCTGCTCAGTCTCAGGAGGAGAGGCAGCCTCGGAGTGGCCAGAGGGTGAAGCATATGGACAGGTGGATTTGAGAACCTGGTGTCAAAAGGGGGTCATTTCTGCTGGGGTGCCTGTCCTAAGTGAGTCCTTGAGGGGGAGGGGGTGGGTCGTGCTCTCACTGGTTCCCGCTCAGTGGGGGTGGTCTGTGCTGGCCTGGCGAGTCCTTGGGGGGCTGGGTTGTGCTCTCACTGGCTCCTGCCCAGCGGGGGTGGTCTGTGCTGACCTGAGCACCGCCTGGCTTGGCGAGCATGCAGCTGCAGCACTGAACAGAGACTCATGTCTGTGCCGGAGCCCGGGGGCTTGGGGGCCTTTCTCTTGTCGGCTTAATCACAAGCTCCCAGGTTTGGGGAAATTTCAGCAGAATATTTGACACAGCTGGGTTTTTTTTTTTTTTTTTAATTTTTTTATGTCATCATGGTTTAGCTTGAAAGGGATGTTTGGAGGGAACTTTTCTCAATGAACGTAAATGTGGCTCATTTGAATCAAGAATTTTAGATGTTAGCCCAGAGAAAGGCTTCTCTGTTATTTCTTAAATCACGATGGGTTTTGAAAGAGCCTGGAGCCCGAGGTTGCTCTGAGGCTTGGGTCTCCCGGAGGAGGAGACCTGTGTTTACTTGCTGGGAGGACTAACAGGAGGTTTTCAGGGCTCACATTTTGAGAGTGTTATTTTGAATCACCCTAATGGGGAGGCTTCAAGCCGCCGCACAATGCAGGGGGCCCCGTGGGCATCTCTGTGGCTTAGGTGCATGTGGGACATGGGGGCTGTGTCACTTTTCTCCTTCCTGCTGGACCTCTGCTGGGCTTCACTTGCGGGAGTCCGTGGTACACAGCTTCCTCCTAGAGCCTCCTCACTGCCTCTGTCTTAAAAGTTATGTAGTTGCGTTACTATTTCTAATGGAGTTTTTGATATAATTGGTTTATGTGTTGTGAAGCTGAACCTGTTGCCAAGCCTGGCTGGTAGGATTTGCTCTCCTGTGATTTAGCCAAAGAGCCACAGATGGCACTTGGTCCCTCCTGCCACAGAGCAGGGCGCCACTCTGTGGATGTCCCAGATCGAGGTGGGGACCACGCTGCCCACCCCCACGAGAGGAGTGTCCCCCCATCAGGAATAGAACAGGCCACTGTCTTCTGTTTGGTTTGCACATCCCAGGACACAGGGTGGGGAAACCTTTTGTGTGTGGGCAGAGATGGTTGTGTCCCTAGGCTGTGGCCCAGCCCCTGTGGCGTGTGCGAAGAGCTGGCCCCTGGCTGGTAAGAAGCGGGATGCCTGGGCTGGGATGGGGTAGAGTGTGGATGGCAGCAGTTAATACGTGGCCTTGCCACTTGCCTTGTAAGGGGAGGCTGATTACTGTTCTGAGTCCATGCTCTTCTAACAGCCTGCTGCAGCCTTTTTGTCCTGTCCACCATCTCTATAGGAAAGTGTTTTGAGGTTGGTGAATTCATGTGTTGTCCGACTTGTCCATGTTTCCTTCTCACAGCTGCCAGCTTCCCTGAGTAGGGCCAGGGCCTTCGTCAGCACTTTGGGTGGGGTGTGTTTCCTGACATCAGGCCCCTCTGTCCCCAGGAATGGTCCTCGTGCGGAGCGAGAACGGGCAGCTGCTGATGATCCCTCAGCAGGCTCTGGCCCAGATGCAGGCCCAGGCCCATGCCCAGGCCCAGCCTCAGACCACCATGACTCCCCGCCCTGCCACCCCCACCAGCGCCCCTCCTGTCCAGATCTCCACCGTACAGGTGAGTGCACGTGTGTGCTGGCAGGGGACAGCTCCAGAACTTGCAGTCCATCCCCCTGCCCAAGGCCACTTTCACCTTGTAGGCTACTGGGGAGGTCCACAAGGGCCAAGTGCATCTGTGTGACCTGGAGGTCCAGGGATGCTGGGTCACCTTGGTGGCAGGGTGTTGGGGGAGCCAGCTCTCAGAGCTGGTGCTCACTAAAGCCACCTGCCTGGGGTTTGGGCAAATGCTCTGGGGTTGGCTGCCCCAGCTCGAGCCTGGGCCCTTCCCTTGGCTCCCTGAGCTCAAGTGATCCTCCTAAGTAGCTGGGACTACAAGTGTAAACCACCAGACCCACACATTGTTCTATTCTTGGGAGAGATGGGGTCTCACTCTTGCTTAGACTGGTCTCTAACTCCTGAGCTCAAGTGGTCCTCTCGCCTTGGCCTCCCAGAATGCTGGGATCCTGGGCATGAACCATTGTGCCCAGCCTCCATGTTCTGAGCTATTGGGAGGTTAGTGACCACAGTGAAGATTAAAATGATCTTGACCATTTGCTTCTCGGGGAAGGAGGAGTCTTGCTTCCATAGACTGGTGAAGAAGGTGGAGGCAGCACAGAGCAGACACCTCAAGTCTTGTGGTGTCACTGAGTGGACGCAGCAGGTGGCACCTGGGGCTTTGCTTGAGTGGTGGCCTCTTGTTACCATTGGCCGCTGGCCCCTCCTCAGGCTGGCCTCACTTCAGCAGGCTCGGGGCATCTTCCCTCATCCGGCTGCCTTGCTTTCCTTCCACAGCGCTGCGCTGGCCCTTCGGCCCAGGGCAGGTCTGCTTGTGCTCCTCTCCCTTTTTAGTGCTTGTTAACAAGATGACAAGCAGCAGAGCGAGGGCAGGTTTCCAGACACCTGTATTCTTTGAAAGAAAGCTTAGTATTTTTATTATAGTACATGAAGAGATTTCTTACTTAAGAAAACTTCTGACTTAGGGTGACTTGCTGGAAAACTGCAAGTAAGAGTGTGGAACTACCTGAGTAGACTGGTTAGTTGGTGTTTAAGTGTTGACTTTCATGTCCAGTGGGTGGGGAATTCCTTTTACAGGTAGCTTGTGTTTGATGACTCTTCCTTGTCTTTCAGGCACCTGGGACGCCAATCATTGCCCGGCAGGTGACCCCGACTGCCATAATTAAGCAAGTGTCTCAGGCACAGACAACGGTGCAGCCCACCAGCACGCTGCAGCGCTCACCTGGGGTCCAGGTGAGGAAGGCAGCTCTGTGGTCTGAGGCCACAGGGCCTGCAAAGCGCAGTTTCTCTCTTGCACAGGCATCAGGCTATGTGAGCTTTTATGCTGGATACCAAGTTGAATTTTGGGAGGAAGTTTCTCCACGACAAAGCTGCTTTTGCTCTGGCAACCAGCACAGGATAGATCAAGGCTTCTTTTTCTTTAAAGCCACTCAGAATTTAATACCAGCAGCACTTAATAAAACTTCCTACTATGCCAGAGTATAATTAAAGATACCACCTTATAAATATTTGATGTGAGGCATCTCTGAAGCAGAAGGTGGCCACAGTGAGGGTAGCTCAGGTCTGTGCACATGAGGCCTTGGCAATGACTGTGGTGACAGCGTCAGAACGCCCCAGGCGTCCTTCCTATGGCTTTGTGTGTGTTCACTTGTTTAGTTCTTGCAAGGCTGAGTGAGGGCAGCACTGTTGTTCACCTTCCTCTCACTGATGGGGCGTTTAGAGATGAACTGAAGGAGCATCTGGAACTGGCCCCTGGTCTGACTGTCTGCACTCTGGCCACCTCCCTGTGGCCACTGCCCTTCGCCAGCAACAAACCTTAGCTATAGAATGTTCCGTGTCAACCCTGTGGCTTGATTTTATCCTCAAATAGTGTTTTAAGCTGTGAGAGGGGAGAATGTTCTGGGACAGGTGCTGGGGCTCCTGACAGCTCAGCCTGGGGCCTGCAAAGCCATGGAGGAGGACTGTGCATCTGCCAGTGGTCCCTCTGTTACAGAGGGGGCAGCGGAGCCCACGAGGGGGCAGGCCGGCGGGTGAGGAGATAGACCTGGCCTGGGAGGACACACTTCCTGGCAAGGTGCATCTGCTAGTGGTCCCTCTGTTACAGAGGGGGCAGTGGGGTCCATGAGGGGGCAGGCCGGCGGGTGAGGAGACAGACCTGGCCTGGGAGGACATACTTCCTAGCAAGAGAAGATACACCTGGCTCCAGAGGGCACATCTGGCCAAGGGCGACATACCTGGGCAGGAGAGCGGCCTTCTCTGGGCAATCAAGTGGAGGTGGAAGCAGCCGGGACCAAAGCAGTTCCAGGCTTTGGTGAGCTCCTGTTAGAACACGATCTCTGGGGCTCGGCACCTGTAGCTCAGTGGCTAGGGGGCCAGGGTTTGAACCTAGCCTGGGCCTGCCAAACAACAATGGCAATTGCCAAAAAGTAGCTGGGCATTGTGGCAGGTGCCTGTAGTCCCAGCTACTTGGGAGGCTGAGGCAAGAGAATCACTTAAGTCCAAGAGTTTGAGGTTGCTGTGAGCTGTGATGCTACAGCACTCTACTCGGGTCTGCCTCAAAAAAAGATTAAAAAAAAGGAACATGGTCTGTGGAGCACTGATGACAAATCACCTGCCATGTGGCAGGTGCTCGTCCGGTCACCTGCTGAGTGGTCCTGAGTCCTCACGCAGTTCTGTGGGAAACTGGCTGAGTGGGGGCAGGGCACTCCAGGGGCAGCCTGGCTCTGGGATTCCCCCTCTCACTGGGTCTTGTCTGGCCTTGGGTGGCTGTGCCAAGTGAAAGCAGGTAGCAGAGCAGCTCCGTCTGAGTAAATGTCTGGATTTTCAGCGTACAGTGATTTTCCTGAGAGGGTAGTGAGGTTCATAGTTAAGTTTTTGCATCAAACTTAGTGGAAGATAAATTTATCAAATAGGTGGACACCATCTTGATGTTAGCCTAGGTGAAATATGTACTCACAGGCTAGCTCCGTAGAAGTAAATGCAAAGAAAACATTTCGATGAGAAAATTCCCAAAGGTGGGATGTGTCCTGGGTGCTCCTGGGGTCCAGAGCAGTCCTGTGTCCGCCTGCTCTGGCTTGGAGGTGGCAGCCCTGTGCCTGCCTGCTCCAGGCGACAGCCCTGTGCCCACCCGCTCCGAGGTGGAGGCGGTGGCCCCGTGCCCCCTGCTCTGAGGTAACGGCCCTGTGCCCGCCTGCTCCAAGGCGATGGCCTTGTGCCCGCCTGCTCCGAAGTGACAGCCCTGTGCCTGCCTGCTCCGAGGTGCAGGCGGCAGCCCTATGGCCTCTACTTAGAGGCGGCAGCTCGGCTTGTCCTTCCAGGTCTTCATTTGAGGTGTTTTTTCAGACATTTCTCAGTCTCACAGTGATGCGTAAGGCTGTGACACGTGTGCAGGTGAAAGATCACATAGACTTGGAGGAGATAGCCACTGCCCCTCTACCTCCTGGCCCTCCTACGCTGTGCCTGGTCTTTGCAGCTCTCCATACCTCAGCAGGTCCACAGGAATTGGATGAGCCTACCTTTCACTTTCAGAAGTTCCAGGAAACAAGTGTTTAAAAAATTGGAGACAGAAAATGTTGATGGCTAGATTCATAAACTCGAAGGTTTTTTTTTTTTTTTTTTTTTTTTTTTGAGACAGAGCCTCAAGCTGTCACCCTGGGTAGAATGCCGTAGCATCACAGCTCACAGCAACCTCCCAACTCGTGGGCTCAAGCAGTTCTCCTGCCTCCGCCTCCCAAGTAGCTGGGACTACAGGTGCCTGCCACAATGCCCAGCTATTTTTTGGTTGCAGCTGTCGTTGTTTGGCAGCCCAAGCTGGATTTGAACCTGCCAGCTCAGGTGTATGTGGCTGGTGCCTTAGCCGCTTGAGCCACAGGCGCCAAGCCAAACTAGGAAAGTATTAATTAAAAAAATCAATAGTTTGCATCCTGATTATTTGTGTAAGGTACAAATGTTAGGAATTAGACTAAGGGCCACTAGTTTGGGTTGATGTCTGGCTGTTTATCTGCTTAGCAAGGTGGTGTCTCCTTGCTAGCAGGGTGGCTACTGCTGACCACCACCCCCAACAGGGTACTCACTGCTGGCCATCATCCCCAGGAGGGTGGCTACTGCTGGCCACTGCCCCTAGCAGGGTGGCTGCCACTGACCACTACCCCTTGGTTCTCAGAGAGGCTTGTTGAGCTTCACTTTGGAAGAGTAAAGAAAGGTTGGTTTAGGGACCCTTCCGTCCTCCTCAGTCCTGGTGGGGCCCCAAGGTAGGGACTATAGATGGGTCAGGCCCATGCTGGCCGTCAGCCTTGCTGTGCTGTTGGAGAGGAAAGCTTGCAGAGTAGTCCTCCTGTTTTGTTCTTTAATTTCTGAGAGATGGGGATCTGGTTAGGTTGTCAGGGTTGTTTACAATGGTTGCTTTCACTGTTGACTTCTGAAAACCAGGACTTGCCCGTGGCTGGCTGGGTCTCCTCAGTGCCCTCACTGGCTGGGACTGAGGAGACCTCAGTTCTTAGTGCAGGTGCACACGACTTCCGTGGGTGCCTGGACTGCAGCCCTGGGGGTGTGGCTCGGGGGCGTGACTCAGTCCAGGGGAGCTGTCGGGGCCTTGGGTGTCCACCAGCACTCATTCGTCTAGCTGGCAGGAACACTATGATGCTGGGCCTGCAGGTGCTGTGGCTTCAGATCTGGGGTTTCCCTGCTTCTCTGGGAAGCCTTGTTTTCCCTACTAGACCTGGGGCCAGTCTCACTTAACCTGTTTGTGGCATAAGATGCATTTATCTCATGTTTTGGATTCTTGTAGCCTCAGCTTGTTCTGGGTGGTGCTGCCCAGACAGCTTCACTTGGGACGGCGACAGCTGTTCAGACGGGGACACCTCAGCGAACGGTCCCAGGGGCGACCACCACCTCCACAGCTGCCACGGTAAGAAGTGCTTCCCTTCCTAGGACCATCAGATGCAGCCGAGCCGGTGCTCGATGGTTGGAAAATGAACCCTGAGATTGCCTGCCCATGTCGACTTCTGCCCCACAACTCTTGAGGGATTTTGTGGACGGTTTGGGACCCATGTGAATGCACAAGGCCTGCACCTCCTTGTAAGGGGGGCCCAAGGGTAGTGGCCTTTGAGGGGCAGCAGGAAAGGCTTCGTCTTCTTGCTCACGGGCTTCAGACCAAGCAGAAATCTCAAATGGCAAAAGTCCAAAATTATTGATTTGAAAAAGTCATTTGGGGGCGGTGCTTGTGGCTCAAAGGAGTAGGGTGCCGGCCACATATACTGGAGGAGGTGGGTTCAAACCTCGTCCTGGCCAAAAACTGCAAAAAAAAAAAAAAAAAGAAAGAAAAAGTCATGTGGGGTGCGGCACCTGTAGCTTAGTGAGTAGGGCGCTGGCCACATACACCGAACCCCTGGCAGGTTTGAGCCCGGCCTGGGCCTGCTAAACAACAATGACAGCTACAACCAAAAAACAGCCGGGCTTTGTGGCGGGCGCCTGTCGTCCCAGCTACTTGGGAAGCTGAGGCAAGAGAATCACTTAAGCCCAAGAGTTGGAGGTTGCTGTGAGCTGTGACCCCATGGCACTCTACTGAGGGTGACATAGTGAAACTCTGTCTCAAAAAAAGAAAAAGAAAAAGTCACGTGGACTGTACATTTGTAGTTTATAAACATTGCTACCATTCTTTTATGTTTGTCTTTCCAGTTTTCCTGTATATACGGAGGGTGTCAAAAAAAACACATACTCATTTTAAGCAAGGAAAAAACTGTATTAAATTTGTAATTTGTAATTGTAAGTGGTGCTTAACATGACTTGTATTCATCTTTTGTTATTGACAGATGTTACTACAATTTTAATACAGTTTTTTCCTTTTTAAAAATACGTATACAGTTTTTGGGGCACAATCTGTATAAAAATCTTTAAACAAAATGGAGGAATCATACTTTATAACTTCTTCATGTTTCTTTGCGAAGTATTTTTTTTACCACTTTTGGTGGCTGCATCCTAATCTGACTGCTTTTATGTGCATTCAGGCGGCACTGGTTTGTCTTTAAGACAAGCAGGATTGTGACGACTGTCTCCGTAGAGGTGCCTTTCTCGTGTTACCTAGACTTGCTGGGTGCAGAGACAGGCAGCTCTGTGGCTCGTGTGGCTGAGTGCTCGGCACAGCCCACTGTCTGCACAGCCCTCAGTGGGCCACCAGAGTTGGTGCATTTTCTTGAAGTTTAGGGAAGAAATATCTGTATCTTTTATACAGATACGTGTTTTAGTTAAACCAAAGGCTGTGATGAAAATCTGCCTTTTAAAACTTTTATCACTTATATCTTATTACTTACTTTTTACTAGGAAACTATGGAAAATGTGAAGAAATGTAAAAATTTTCTATCTACATTAATAAAACTGGCTTCATCTGGTAAACAGTCTACGGAGACGGCAGCCAACGTGAAGGAGCTAGTACAGAATTTACTGGTGAGAGAACTTTAACGTGAGATCCCTTTGCCTTAAGCACGTTGCTGGCTGGTATCAGCAGCCCAGGGCGCCTGTGGACGGTCCTGGGTGGCAGGAAGCTGTGCAACCTGTTAGGAGCGTGTGGCCCCTGGGAGACCCTGCTTCCTGGGTCCAGGGACTTGGCCACGTGGCCACTCCCTGAGCCCTGCTGCGTGAAGGGCCAGCATGGGCCGTTTGCGGAGCGTTGGTGTTTTCTGAGGTATCCGTGCTTCTCGGGGTGGCCGTGAGGGAAGTGCCTGCCTATTGGCTGAAAGGCGTCTATGGAGCCGCTTTTCAGTAGCAGTTATTGCTGCACGAAGATTTCCTGTTGGGCGTCAGAGGAACAATTTTAAATACATCCAGTAGGCGATGTCTTTAGGGCGTTTGCGTTGTCTTCTCCTTGCCTCCCAGTTTGTTCTGTTTGTTTTAAATGGAGAGGCTTAAACATGGAAGTGGACAGAGCAGCGTGGTGACCTGCACCCCACTCCACCTCATGTCTGTCTGACGTGTGGGCAGTCCTGGGTCTTACCTGGTCTGCTGTCACCACCCCACCCCACACTCCTTCAACACGTCAGCGTGGCTCCCTGCAAGGTGTGGGTACTTCTTACAAGCACAGCTGTGGCGCTGTGCCCACGCCTGGCAACGCGAAGGCCGCCTTCACAGCCATTGAGTCCAGCCAGTGCTCACACTCCCGCTTTCTCATGAATTCTGTATTTTAATAGCCTGTTCAAATCACGATCCACGTTTTATTGTCGACTTGTCTCTGTCTTCTGATCTAAGGCTCCTGGATCCTCTTGCTCTTTCCTCTCTGTTTTCTTTGTTGAGGACACCTGGGTGCTGACTGGCTCCACCTTCTGGAGCCCGTGTTTTCTGTCTTCCTGCTGGTGGAGGATGTTGGCCCAGCCCAGGAGCCAGGGTGGGCTCCTGTACACGTTCCTTGGGGCCAGCGTCACAGTGGGTGTGCTGGGCAGGGCTGCGCTGCCTGGTACTGCTCTTGTCCGCGTACTGCTGTGGGAGGATGCCACGGTGCCTGGGCTGTGGTTCTCCACTTGCTGTGTTCCTGTCAGCATCCCTGGCAGCCCCGTCCTTTCCTATGTGAACTCTTTCCCTTGAACCCTACTGGCCGTTCCTGCCGCCCTCAGCCTCTGTTAGGGTTGGGCGTGGCTACAGCAGCAGGTGACCTTGACAGGAGTGGCTGTCCCTCTCGTAGGACTCCCAGGTGTCAGTGGCCCGACTGGGATGGGTGCTCTGTGCCCTGAGCCCCCAAGAGCCTGGCTCTGTCCCCTGCCATGAGCTGCAGGCCACCGTGATACATCTGTGCTGCAGACGCAGCTCCCCCTGCCCTGTCTCAGTGAGGGACACTCTGTCCTTGGGCTGTGAGCCCCAGGCCCCACAGCTGTGCCCAAATATGAGGGCTGGGCTGTCTGCTCTGCTTTAGATAGCCCAGGTCTGTGGGCTCTTGGCTGGGTGGTCCAGTGGTCTGGAGCAGCCCAAGTGGTTTGCGTCCCCTCTCAGGGTCCAGGCTGTGCCCATCTAGCTCCTGTGCAGGCTGTGTGTTTCCCTCACACAGAGCTCCCTCATTTTCTGCTGTAGACCGTGACCCTAGCTCTGGGCTCGTGTTTGCTTGTGTGCAACTCTCAGCCCCTCTACTAGCCTGCAGGCGTGGTGGGATGCCATCTCCTCCTGGATAGCCCCTGACTCCCTGACCAGGCAGGTGCCCGTCTACGTTGGCCCCTGTGCTGGCAGTGCTGACGGTGGTGGTGGGGTCACCCTTGAGCCGGTTCCCTCCTAGCACTGTTCCTGTCCTGGGCGGGGGTGTAGCAGGCATTCAGGGAGAGCGAGCACGGAGTGGGACCCTTAGGATGGGATGAGGAGAAGTGAACCTCCTAGGTGGACACACAGTGGGGGGCTTGCCGCTCAGGATGTCCAGTGTGAGCGCCCACCACGTGTGTACCGAGGAGCCTGCGTCTGCTGAAGCACACGGCATGCCAGCTTTCCCCTCTCCTCTGGGAGATGCTGGCAGAGCGAGCTGTGGGACGAGAGTCTGTGGGACTCTGGGTGGCGGGGTGTGTGAAGCCTACTCGCCGTGGGGCCTCAGCTCAGGCCTTGTTTCTAAGGACGGGAAGATGGAAGCGGAGGACTTCACCAGCAGGTTATACCGAGAACTTAACTCCTCGCCTCAGCCTTACCTCGTGCCTTTCCTGAAGGTGAGTTGCAGGTCCTGGTATCTGTGCTGGCCGCCTGGGGAGTGGGGCTGGGGACGGCTCTGCTCATAGAGGGAGCCCTTGGCTGGCGAGGTGCTGCCCATGTGCCCTGGGAGGGTGCAGCTGGCACTTAGGAGCTATCCAGGACTGGCTCCTGCAGCACTGGGCTGTTTGTCTTGGGTGGTTATTGGTATTAGAACTTTTTTTTTTTTTTTTGGAGACAGTGTCTCACTCTGTTGCCCCTGGTAGAGTGCTGTGGTGTCACAGCTCATAGCAACCTCCAACTCTTGGGCTTAAGTGATTCTCTTGCCTTAGCAACTGCTAAGTAGCTGGGACTACAGGCGCCTGCCACAACACCCAGCTGTTTTTTCTTGCAGTTGTCGTTGTTGTTTAGCAGGCCCAGGTTGGGCTCTAACCCACTAGCCTCAGAGTATGTGGCTAGCACCGTAACCACTGTGCTACAGGTGCCAAGCTAGTATCCGCACATTTAAAAAAGTACTTTAAATATATGGTTTTCTTTGTTTTTTAAAACAAATTTTGGGTAATTTTTAATAGAGAATAATTCTGCTTGGTGGGATGGAGTTAGTGGTGAGAGATGTTGACATCCAGAGGGACTTCTGAGAAGGGCTGAATCTGTTAGGGAGGTGGGCGTCCTGACCCCGGTCTGTCTCCACCCAGAGGAGCTTACCCGCCTTGAGACAGCTGACCCCCGACTCCGCGGCCTTCATCCAGCAGAGCCAGCAGCAGCCTCCGCCTGCCTCGCAGGCTACCACTGCACTCACAGCCGTGGTGCTGAGCGGCTCAGTCCAGCGCACCGCTGGGAAGACGGCAGCCACCGTGACCAGTGCCCTTCAGCCCCCTGTGCTCAGCCTCACGCAGCCCACACAGGTGGGCGTCGGCAAACAGGGGCAGCCCACACCGCTGGTACGGCTTGCGCCAGCCCTCCACAGCTCACCTGCCACACCAGCGCGCCTGCCTGTCTCTTAGGAAGATCTCCTGGAGCCTGTGGGAAGGCTCCTGCTAGAAGGGAACTTGCATGTCACTTGAACAGTTAACGATCTGGAGGTTGAGACCCTGTGACTTTGTGTTTTGTTTCTCAGTGAAGTGAAATGCACATTTTGCTGGTCTCCAGCCCTCAAGTGTCCCTTACTGGTGTTGCTTGGGGGTCTTACTGGATGTGTCCAGGTAGATGTTCTCCTGGGCAGGTACCCGTGCCTGGCATCAGAGGTCAGGCCGCATCCTGGGGCCGCTGGGTTCTCACGGCCCCGTGGTGGAAGGTGTGGGGGTGGGGCCCAGGGGCTGCTGCAGCGCAGTGGAGACCTGACCCTCAGCTGCAGTCATTGTCTAGTCACTGGCTTTGCTGTGGAGAGGTGCGTTCTGAACGTGCCCCCTCCTGGAGGTGTGGTGGGTTCACCAGACATAGAGGGGCTTTTTTTTTTTTTTTTTAATATCAAAGGTGTTTCGTTGCTCTAAAGACAAATTAAATAAAATAAGACAGTGCAGGCTCCCTCATCGTTAGCAGCAGGTTGGACAATTTTGTTTTATGGTGACAAAGAATAACCGGGCCATGGTTGGACCCACAGGGCTGTCCCCGTGCAGGCTCAGTGACAGTGTCATTTGCTTCTGCTTTGATCAGTTGGGCGGAGGCAGGGTGAAATGGCCGTAGGGAAGGGTGGGCAGCAGGAGGGCCGAGGCCCACGTGGACAGGGCTTCCTGGTGCTGCTTATGGCACTGGACAGGAGAGGTTGGCTGGGCCATTTGCTTCACTGTCCTATGAGGACAGATGCCTTCTGCAGTCCATAAGGCGAGTTTTGTCAGAGCAGAACCTGGTGGGTTGTCATTTTCCCTGTAAGATTTTGGCCCCTGGTTCTGGTTGCATGTGGTACCAATGGGTATCTCTGTGTGGGCACGTGCTGTGTTTTTTGGGGGGCCTCTTCTGCGTCTGCCTCTGGATCCTGTTCAACTGGAGGCTGCAGCATGAGTCAGGCGTGGCAGGGTCTGATTTCTCACCTGTGCTCTGGAGTCTAGGAAGAGTGGGAACTGTGGCTTTCCTGGGTGGGAGCAGCCTTCTCAGGTGACAGTAGGTAGGCCAGCCCTGCTGAGTAGGAATGCTCCTGGTTTGTTGCAGACAGTGTTCCATCCCAGTGCACTTTGTGGCCCTCACATGCCCTTAATGGGGGTGTACCTCAAGGTTTGGGGCCAGGCTGTGTGACCTGGAGCTGTGCGGCTTTGTGCTGGGATCAGATGTCCCTGAGCACTCGGGGCCCTGCTGTATGTGGGGCTCACAGAGGGAAGGGAAGAACAGTGGCAGTGAGGGGCCAGCCTGGTGTGGGGGGCTGAGCACAGCAGGGGAGGGGAGCAGGCTCTGTTGCGGGCTATAGTGGGGCCCACCTTATGGAAACCTCGCAAGGGGAGAGTTGCTTGGCCTGTGGCCACCAGGCAACAGCATCACCTTTGCTGACATTTGGGGGTAGAGTCCATTCCTCCTGGGGTCACTGAGCTCAGTGGGCTATTCCCAGCCCTCTGATAGCTGCCCGACGTGCTGCCCACCTGCCCTGCCCTGATCTGTGGGGGTGTCTTACAGACAGTGGTGCTGGGGCTTTTGGGGACGCCCCCGAAGCTGCTCGCTGAGGGCGGGAGGTGGGTGTGAAATGACAGGAGGAGCCTGCTGTTGGGGGCGGGCGCAGGTTTGGAGGCTGTGCTGGCCTGTGCTCACCGCTCCCTGCCGGCCCTGCCCCAGGTGATCCAGCAGCCTCCGAAGCCAGGAGCCCTGATCCGGCCCCCGCAGGTGGCATTGACGCAGACGCCCATGGTGGCCCTGCGGCAGCCGCACAGCCGCATCATGCTGACCGCGCCCCAGCAGATCCAGCTGAACCAGCTGCAGCCAGGTGGGCTGACAGGGGCGGCACTGGGACTTCAGTTTGTTTCAATTGTGGCAAAATAACATAAAACATGATTTTTGCCATTTTAAATCTATTTGATTCAGTAGCATTAATTACATTTACAAAATTCTACAACCATCACCACTATTGATTGGTGTGGTTTTTAAAACTAAATATATACTTGCAACTGTTAGTTCATCAGTAATCATCCTTGTACTTAACAAAAGTTTGATGAAACACAGGAGAATCAGTGCTTGGGAGATGCTGCTAAACTCTCACCTGTGACGTAGACTTACTAATCCGAAGTGTTTGAGGGCTCTGTTGTGGCCAGCTGGGAGAGTGACCGCGTCCCCCCAGCAAGTGGCGCCCGTCCAGCCTCACGTGCTGCCAATGTGCCTCTGCCCCACAGTCCCCATGGTGAAGCCTACCGTGTTACCTGGAGCCAAAGCCCTGTCCACCATGTCGGCACAGGCGGCCGCTGCACAGAAAAGCAAGCTCAAGGAGCCCGGGGGAGGCTCATTTCGGTAAGGAGCAAGCCACGGGTGGAGGGGAGCCCGGGGCCGCGATCACGCCTCCTTCCCACTCTGAGGCTTTCCTGTGTGGTACCAGCACCTGCTGCTGTGAGACTTTGTCCCTTTGTGCTCAGAGTGTGGGCCTGACTTCTGCACAAGTATGTGGAGTTAGCTCAGAGAGGTTTGGGTCATGCAAAGGCAGGAAAGTAAATCAACTGATATTTTTATGTGAACTAAGAGAAAAGTCATTTTTGCAATATCACGACGTAGTATCTCCAGGTCATCACAATTCAAATTAGGACACTTCACTTGCTGTTCGACCCTTTGTTTGTTCAGCTTCAGAACCTCCAGAAATGCTGAACTTTGCCTTGGTCTGGGAGTCACTGTCTGAAGGAGGCATCTCTGGGGCTCGGTGGTGGGAAGGCTGCAGAGACCTCCATGCACAGTGGTCAGGCGGCTGGGCGTGTGCCTGTGTCAGGGATTTCTCTGTGAATCTTTACCTTCTTGGATGCTTTGCTCTCAAAGCCATCAGGCAGGGCAGGGTTGGTGACTGACAGTGGCCTAAGTCTAAGTGGGGCTCTCAGCAGGGCTGGACACCTGAGTGAGAGGGTCGGTGCACCTGCAGGGGCCTCTCTGCAGGGCTGGACACCTGAGTGGGAGGGTCGGTGTACCTGCAGATTAAAGAGAAAGTTAGTGGAGGTCATGGGAGGCTATGGGGGTTAGGGGAGGGAGTTGGGACAGAGTGGGAGGAGGGGAGTTGGCCATGTATGGGCCAAACCCTGGACTTGGTGCATGCTGTGAAGCACAGACACACACCTGCCTTGTCCTCTGGAGGAGCTGGGGTTAGTCATGTCCACAGCAGGGAGCCCACCTCAGTCCGGGTCTGATCTTCTAGAAACCATTTCCCACTAAAGTGATGAGGGCTCCTCACAGAAAAGGCCCAGTCCAGGGCCAGAATACAGAAAATACAAGGTGAGCCGGGCCCTTCAAAAGCCTTTGAAACAGAGGGTGGCCTGTAATTCCAGCATTTTGGGAGGCTGAAGTGGGTAGATTGCTTGAGCTGGAGACCAGCCTGAGCCAGAACTAGACCTTATCTCTAAAAATACCTGAGGGTTGTGGTGTGCATCTGTAGTCCCAGCTATTCAGGAGGCTGAGACAAGAGAATCACTTGAACCCAAGAGTTTGAGGTTGTTATGAGCTGTGATGCCAAGGTACTCTACTGAGGGTGACAAAATAAGACTCTGTCTCAAAAAAAAAAAACTGAGGGGGAAAGTCAGTGATGCCCTCCCTCCCACCTGAGAGCACTGGTTGTGACCATCGGGAAGCCCGTGGCTGTGTCGTCTGTGTGTGAGCAGCCCACGGAGGAAGACCAGGTGTGTGGACTGCTCCACCGTACTCCCACGGAGGAAGACCAGGTGTGTGGACCGCTCCACCGTACTCCCACGGAGGAAGACCAGGTGTGTGGACCGCTCCACCGTACTTCCCAGAGGCACTGGTGACACTAGGGAGATGCTAGGCAGGCCCCCCGCCAAGTGGAGCCACCTTTGGGGCCCAAGACTCCTATCAGTGTTCTGGCCGGTGGCACAGCCTGTGTCTTTTCATGGAGGGACAGCCATCAGACCCGATAGAAGGACGTTCTGCAGACAGCTGGCCTGCAACTGACCTATAACACTCCTGGTGTCAGGAGCACAGAGAGTCAGGAGAGGCTGACGCGGTCCCGAAGCACAAGGAAGCAAAGAGGCTGAGGATGCAGTGAGTGATGGGACGTGGACCCTCCTCTGGGAAAGCCACTTTGGGGACAGTCAGCCCCACCTGGAAGTCCTGGACTGCTGCCTGCAACCTGGCTTTGGTGGTGCCTCTGGTTCTGCAGGTGTCACCCCATCTGTGGTGACACACTCAGAAGTGCCCTGGGTGAGCACTGTTCGGTCGTCAGCTTCCTTTCAAATGCTTCAAGAAGAAAGTTCTTCGTATTCTTCCAGCTTTTCAGAGGCTTTGTGATTATTTTAAGAAGAAATTGGTGCTGGCTGAGATTTTCAAGGTGTCATGAGGGGCGTGGTACTTGAAGCAGCAGGCGGTGCTCCTGGTCTGGCCCCTGGGTGAGGCCCCACCATATCTGCACATTGGTGTGCTTTAACCCTGCTGTTCACCCTGAACACAGCAGGGCAGGTTTCAGAGAAGGCAGACAGACATCTTACACCTTGTCAATTTTGAAAATCACAGAGTCTAACTCAGGAGATGCCGGGGCTGGAGGACAGTGCTTGCCGTGGGTGCCAGCTGGGATTTCCACATGGGGTTTTGCTATCCCGTGTTGGTTGCCCACCACGTCAGGAACCCCCCAGCCCTCCTCTTGATGAACCACTGTGCTGTTAGAGTGACCTTTTTTTCTTTCTCAAGGGATGATGATGACATTAATGATGTTGCATCAATGGCTGGAGTAAACCTATCAGAAGAAAGTGCAAGGATATTAGCCACAAACTCTGAATTAGTGGGCACGTTAACGCGATCCTGTAAAGACGAAACCTTCCTTCTCCCTGCGCCTTTACAGAGAAGGATATTAGAGATAGGTGAGTTTGCGTTCAGGGTCCAGATAAGGGCCTAGTATACACCGTGAGTTTAGGAAAGGCTTGTACGTGGCCCTCCCTGGCTGCGCTGTTGGAGCCCAGGGCCTCCCGCCAGCATACTTGGTGCCTTGTTCTGTGTTGGCTTGAGTTTCCATGTGGCTGCTGGTGCCTCAGGTGGCCAACTTGTGGGTAGATACGTCTCCCTCCTGCCTGGGCTGCCCCAGACTCTGTAAGGTAGTATTCCTTGATAGAAAAAAACAGTAGTGAGGAAAGAAAAGTGTTGAAATGATTCTAAAATAAATACTTTTTTTATTGGCTAACCTTTAGGTAAAAAACACGGCATAACAGAATTGCATCCCGACGTAGTAAGTTATGTATCGCATGCCACACAGCAAAGGCTACAAAATCTTGTAGAAAAAATATCGGAAACAGCTCAGCAGAAGAACTTCTCGTATAAGGTAATGGGGCTGCTCTCCCAAGGAGTGACTTTCTTGAGCTGACGTTCAGTCAGGCGCTGTCTGGAAGCTTCTTTCCCACACCAGGTGCAGGCACAGTTGTCCCAAGAGCCCTCATGTCCTTTTTGAGCTTGTTCTGAGTTTTTCACAGGGTGAGGTTTTGGGAAGACTTTATTTCTTTTAGCCACATGGTCTCCTGGTGCTGTGTAACCTGGGTTGGGCAGGCTCTAGCTTCACTTTGTACCGTGGGTGGGGCCAGTGAGGACACTGCAGAGGGATTTCACTTCTCCAAGGTGAACCTCGTCAATTTTGAAAATTACAGAGTCTAACTCTTTTATTCAGACCTACTAGTGTGCACCCCCTCCCCAGGCCAGGAGCTGAGCCTGTAGACCCCAGGTGGGTGCAGTCCCTGTCTCCCAAAGTAGGGGCTCAAAGGGACACTTGTGGTCTTTGTCAGCAGTCTCAGCACAGCAGCCAGGAGAGGGCCAGGTCACCTGCGGCTCTGCCTCTCCCCGACAAGGTCTCAGTGCTGCCATCACAGCAGCAGTTGAAGTAAACACACTTGGCTGTGTGCTTTAAAGGTGGTCTGTGTTGCTGCAAAAAAGGTTATGTCA
The DNA here is from genome assembly GCA_963574355.1 of Loris lydekkerianus. Taxonomy (NCBI): domain Eukaryota; kingdom Metazoa; phylum Chordata; class Mammalia; order Primates; family Lorisidae; genus Loris; species Loris lydekkerianus. The sequence continues at coordinate 61,240 of CAUYPK010004653.1, forward strand.
CATTAAAAAAAATCAGACAATATCAGACTGTATAAAATGGAAACTACCAAGAGCCGCCAGTCACCACCTGAGGCTCTTCCTGTGAACCCAGACGACAGGGCTCAGGGTGCAGAATCCATCTGGAGAGTGAGAGGAGGTCAGGGCTGTTTGCCAGCAAGGGGCTCAGCCTGGGAGGGCTCTGCACAGACTCTGGTTTCCCAAACGTATGATGAACGGTATTTCACCTTTGTTGTAGGATGATGACAGATATGAGCAGTCGAGTGACGTCCGGGCTCAGCTCAAGTTCTTCGAACAGCTTGATCAGATTGAGAAGCAGAGGAAGGACGAGCAGGAGCGGGAGATCCTGATGCGGGCTGCAAAGGCGAGTGCCTAGGGATGGCCTCCCGGGCCCTGCCTGACCAGCTCGCCCAGGCACTGGGGGTTCCGGGCTGGCCTGGAGGGAGAGGGACGTGTGCAGGTGTGAGCAGAGCGCGGAGAGAAGTGGAGCTGCTTTAAGGGTTCCCGCTCCTCAGTTTAGGTGTGAGGCCTGCGTGTAGGGAGCCCCCGCATGTGCGCCAGACCACGACTCGGACACCTACGTCACTGTGCATTGTAGAGCATTGAGAGCCCTCGGTGGTGTGGCTCATCACTGATAGCCAGGCAGGAGACGGTAATTCCATGGAAGAGTTGCTGTGACAGGGGAGGGGTCACTTCTTTGGTGATGGCCAGATGTTAGCCCTTCAGTGAGACATTAGCCAGTCTATGAGTCTGAAGCCCTGCGAGGCCCCTCCTGCTTGCTGTTGTGTCCTCAGGTCAAGCTAGAGGCCTGCCACTGGCAGACAGGTGCCCAGGACTGTCTGTCTTCTTACCATAAAAAGGTGGTGTTGATTTTCCTAAATTTTCATCTTTGGGTTATAAACATTAAAAAGTTTAATGTGCTTTGTTTCATATGACCTAGGTGTTATTGTATGATGAGTAAGGTAACATTTGTTGGACAATAAACATTTAGGTCATAACTTCTTTTCTGCTTCTTCCACAAATAGTCTCGATCCAGACAAGAAGATCCTGAACAGTTAAGGTTGAAACAGAAGGCGAAAGAGGTAAGGTTTTCAGAGTCTTCATTGTGCACTTGAAAATGTGTTCATGTTCAGCCAAAAAAGTCGATCGAAAGAGAGGAAGGTTAAGGCAGCCTTGGTAGTTCTGTACCGTGAGCGCTTGTGTCGCTGTTTAAAATATTTGCAGAGTCTCCGGAACAGCTGTGTCCAGGGCTCTCGAGTGCAGTCTGTCTCCTGTTACTGGACTGAACAGCGACCTCTCTTTGGGTGGTATTAGTTCCTTTGCTGGTTCATACATGTTGAGCATTTTAAGATGAGCATCCCTTGCTTTAGAAAAATCTTTGTTATTTTTCTGATTATAGAATATACTTACTGTTACAAAAATCAAAACATTAAAGAAACTATAATTTAAAACATTTTAGAAAATGCTCTGGTATTTACTTTTGTAAGCAGCAGGAAATGACATTGCTTGTTTCCTTTACAAAATAAAGATGCAGCAGCAAGAGCTAGCGCAGATGCGACAGCGAGACGCCAACCTCACGGCGCTTGCAGCCATTGGGCCCAGGAAGAAGAGGAAAGTGGATGGTCCCGGGCCGGGCACAGGCACAGAGGTACAGCACCGAGGTGGGGGTGAGCGGGGCTGGGCGCAGGCAGAGAGGTACAGCAGCCAGGTGGGGGTGAGCGGGGCCGGGGGCAGGCCCAGAGGTACAGCAGCCAGGTGGGGTGAGTGGGGCCGGGCGCAGGCACAGAGGTATAGCAGTGAGGTGGGCTGAGGGGCTGGGGCAGGTGCACACTCTTGGGGAGCAGCTCTCTTACCATTTACAAATTTTCTCACCTTCCTCAGGGTATCTGTTTTACATTTGATACTTTAAATTCAAATCAGCTTATTTGTGGATATGGCATGAGCTAACACTTCCTTCCCTAAAGATGTTTGATCGGCATGATTTACCGAGAGAGGGGAATGGGGAGATTATGACCATCACGGTCAGCTGTCCTCCTGAGATAAGCCCCTCTGGGAGAATGGGCAGTTCTCAGGGTGAAGGAGTCATCTTCACGTTTGTCTGAATTTTATTAGTTTCTTGTTTGTTGTTAGATTTTTTACTCTAATATATATAAACCCGACTAGGATGTATTATTGTTTTGCTTCAAACTTTGAGTTGTTTTTAAGTAAATTATAGGAAGAAAGAAGGAAAACAGTCTTTTCTGTTTCCCTGCCAATTCACCTCTTCTGGTGTTTGTTCCTTCCTGCAGAGCTCCGTGTCCCTTCCCCCTTGGTGTCCTTCTGTTGCAGGAATCTAGGCCTGGTGGGAAGAAAGGAGAGTCACTCAAACATCAGGGATAGAAGAGGGAGGGGTTTTATTTCAGCCATGGAAGTGTGGCAGACTAGAGTCCCGGAAACGGCCCAGCTCCCGTCCGCTCTGTCCCTGGCCTTTTATTGGACTCACAGGTAGACAAAGAAAGGAATTTTCATATTGCCTCTCAGTGGAGGTGTTAAGTCACCTGCAGGGTTTACACAAGTGGAAGTAAGCAGCAAGAGTTAGTTTCAAAGACCCAGAAAACTAAGTTTTACAAATTTTTTTTTTTTTGCAGTTTTTGGCCAGGGCTGGGTTTGAACCCTCCACCTCCGGCATATAGGGCTGGCGCCCTACTCCTTTGAGCCACAGGCGCCGCCCAGCTTTACAAATTTTTAAGGGCTGGGTTACCATGGGGAGGACCTTGTGAATGTGTCCTTGGGGTTCTGTGAGAAACCTTTGTTCTTTTAGACTTCACTTTTCCCAGGAATCCTCCCTCACTTTTCGGCGTGAAGTGCAATGCTGGCATTTCTCGCAGTGCGGGGTTTCTGGTGTTACTTTCTCAGCGCCTGCTTGTTTGAAAGTTTTACCGTGGTGGGCAGTTTGTGTAAATGTGCCCCAAAAGGCCGAGGCAACTCAGGCTGAAGAAAGAGGCTGACAAACCCAGTTTCTCAGAAAGAAACATTTCCTCTGGACTTAGGGGCAGGACAGAGTCAGGCAGTGGAGAAACACACCTCCTCACCCCTCCAGGAAGTACCCTTTCAGGGCAGACTTTCTCATGAAACTCCTGAGCACTGGGGATGTTAGACAGATGTCTCTACAAGGGGTTTCCTAGCCGTGGTCAGTGTTTTTAGTGAGGGTCCCCTAGCTGAGGGCACTGTTTTTTAGTGAGGGTTAAACTGTGGCTACTTTTTTTCGTGAGGGTCCACTAACCTCAGGCACTGTTTTTAGTAAGGGTCACCTAGCCTCGGGCAATGTTTTAGTGAGGGTCCCCTAGCTGAGGGCACTGTTTTTTAGTGAGGGTTAAGCTGTGGGCACTGTGTTTTTTGGTGAGGGTCCCCTAGCTGGCGGGCACTATTTAAAGACCTTGCTACAGAGCACCTCGTGGGCCCAAGTCAGATGCAGGTCCTCATGGTGGTTTCCTGTAGAGGTGCTGCTGCCTACATGCCACCCCTGGAAACTCGCCCTCATGGTCTCACACCCCACCTCTTCTCAGCCGTCCCGTGCCTGGATGGCTGGGGCGTGATGTCTTGTGGCTTTGGTGGCAGAAGCACTGGCTGGGGAGGACAGGCTGGGCCCCCCCAAATTCCAAGGGAAGGCAGTGACCCCCAAGGCTTTGTCGAATCATGTCTAGTCTTTGGAATACCATGATTTTGGTTTTTTTGGAAGAAGTAAAAGAATGAGAGAGACAGGATTGATGAATTGAAAGAAATAATAGCGATACAAGGCACACGGCAGAAATATAATACACCCGAGGATTACAATCAAAAAAGGAATCTGTGTGCCAGAACTGGGAAACACTAACTAGGTCATCAAATATGAAATGTCTGATTGTCAGTGAGAGTTTAGTTCTTTGTATTTCAAACAAGAAGCAGTATAGTTACTCAGAGTACGCACCTAAACTCTGGGCAGTGTTGCCATCTTAACGGCAGCTTGTTATTGAAAGCAGAGAACAGGTGGTGGTGAAACTGTGAAAGGCATTTTCCGCAGCTTGTTAAGAACTGACTATTTTTCCTTTCAAGAAGTGGTCCAAGGCCTGGAAGGACTGATAGGTGGTGTGAGGTCTGGTAAATACGGCAGATGGCAGAGTTTCCCAGTCCAGCCTCCTTAGCGTGAGCGGCAGTATGTGGCGGTGCTGCCTTGTGAGAGGATGGGCTTGTCTCTACTGCCCAGTCTCGGCTGCTCACTCACAAGCATCCTCCTCATTTTGTCCAGTTGCAGTGGACATTCGCTGTAATCAACTGACCAGCTTTCACGAAGCTGTGGTGGGCAGCACCAGCGCTGGGCTACCACACACACCCTTGAGCTTTTTTTGACTACTGTGTCTCAGCACTTCACTTTCACCCAGCCCTTGTGCTGAACCCCTGTGTGAGGCAAGCCCCAGGGCGGGTAGAGCCTCCAGGTTTCTGGGAATGAGGCAGAGAGAAGACGCAGTTGCTGGGTATAACGCAACCGCACAGCCGAGGCAGTGTGGCACTGACTCCAGATTCCCAGGGGTATTTATTGAGATTTAGAGAAGTGTAAAGAGAAAGTTACAAGGAAAAAGTTACCAAAAACATTAAAAGTGTAGCAGGATATGCAGAAAGTGCAAAATGTGGAACCGGACTGTTCTTTGACATGTCTGGTGTGGGGAATGTGTGCTTTGACACCTGCTGTTCATGGGTCTGACTGGAGCCTGCCTTGCTGTTTCTGCCCCGCTCAGGGATGATTTGCTGTGCAGGTGGCTGCAACTGCTCCTGCTGACACATATGCCCCAGTCCTCACTGTGCACGTGGCTGAACGTCACAGGTCAGCAGCTTTTGCTACTGCCGTGGACATCCCCTTCCCTGTGCAGCTCTGGAGACGTCCTTGTTATGTGTTTCTCACACCTGTGATTCGTGGCTCATCATATGTTACTTCAAGTCACAGTCAGGTAGCCAGCAAGCGAGTACAAGGTTGAGCATAGTGAGAATTGCAGTGGTTTCATGTTCTCCATAGTCATTGATGTACATAAAAAGAAACAGCAAGTATCATTTTATAAAGAACAACTGGATTTTGTTCTCCCATACCTGCAATGGTTTTAAAGAATCCACTTTTCATCACCCATAGTAATGAGGTATAGAAATGTCATGACAGCAAAGAAGACAAGCTTCAAAATGATTTCTCTACTGATGCTCTTGTTTAATTCACGTGGACCCATCTAACCAGCGTCCTTACCTGCCGATTTGTTTCAAATGGTCCAGTACTGTTGGACTAATAACATCAGACCTTGCTGCTAATTCAGCAAGTTGAGATGGATTTGCTTCCACTATAGCTTCCAGCTCATCATCATCCACCTTGGTCTCAGGTTGCCCTGTGGCTCATTTTCAAACTTAAAATCACCAGAACAGAACTTTTCAAACCATCATGTGTGGTATGTTCAGTGGCCACGTCCTTCCCAAATGCTTCGTTGACATTTCAAACTGTCTGTGCTGCAGTAGTTTCACAATGGAACTTGTATTCAAAAATAACACAAATTTTTGTCTTGTTCATGGTTTCAAAAAATTGCTCTAAGAAAATGTGAAAGACAATCACAAGCCAAAATGTGTTTGAAAGAATGGGGATGCACCTTCACAATCAAAACAGGGAATGTCCCAGTGAAATGTCACGGCTGCTGTCAGACTTAGTACTGGAGGAAATCAGACATTTCATACGTAATGACCTGACAATATTGGGGACCAATTAAAAACATCATGAAGAATATTAAAACTCAGCTCTTCCTTAGAGACTTCTTATAGCCTAGAAATAATTCAGGATTCAATTTAAATTGCAGGCAAATAATAAATAGGTGGGACATGGGTGTGCTGTAGTTTTTCTTGTGAAACACAATTTTCCTCTGTCCAGTCCCCCTTTTCTACCAAAGGGAAGTCACAGACCAATTTATGTACAAAGTAAGTTTTAATCAAACTGCACTTGGCCTGGTTACTTGCATCAAGTGTGGAGGGGGCATTAGCTGGTGGCACAGGACCCCTTAAAGCCAGCTTCACTGCAGCTTCTGAAGGAATCTCAGGTTAGTTTTTTTTTTGTTTATTTTTGAGACAAAGAGACTGTCACTTAGGCTAGAGTGCCGTGGTGTCACAATTCACAGCAACCTCAAACTCTTGAATTCAAGTGATCCTCCTGCCCTACCCTCATAAGTAGCTGGGACTGCAGGTTCCCACCACGCCTGCCTAGTTTTTCTATTTTTAGTAGAGAAAGGGTCTTGCTCTTGCTCGGGCTGGTCTTGAACTCCTGAGCTCAGGTGATCCACCTGTGTCGACCTCTCAGGGTGCTGGAATTACATGTGACCACTAAGCCTGGCCTCTCAGGTTAGGTTTATTTACTTATTTATATTTTTTTGAGACAGTCTCACTATGTTGCCCTGAGTAGAGTGCTGTGGTGTCCCAGCTCACAGCAACTTGAAACTCTTGGGCTCAAGCGATTCTCTTGCCTTAGCCTCCCAAGTAGCTGAGACTAGAGGCGCCTGCCACAACGCCTGGCTTTTTATTTATTTATTTATTTATTTTTTATTTTTTGTAGTTGTCACTGTTTTGCTGCCCTGGGCTGGATTTGAACCCTCCAGCCGGGCAGTGCCTGTGGCTCAAAGGAGTAGGGTGCCAGCCCCATATGCCGGAGGTGGCGGGTTCAAAGCCAGCCCCGGCCAAAAACTGCAAAAAACAAACAAATAAACAAAAAAACCCCTCCAGCCTCAGTGCATGTGGCTGGTGGTCTAACCACTGTGCTACGGGTACCGCCCTCAGGTTAGTTTTTTTAAAGCTTCCAAGACAAGGAGCCAAGCTGAGGACTCCCCGAGTCTGTTTCTGTGATGCCCACGTGAACTGGGGACCCCTCTCTTCTGCATGTCTTTGGAGATCTCGAGGTGCCTGGACTTGTCAGAGAGTGGCTTTCTTCACTCAAGAACCTTGAGAGGGAGCCACAGACCAAGTGCCGGGCTGGTCTTCCCAGGGGACTCTGGGGGTTCAGCAGAGTCATTCTCAGTCCTCAGGACCGTTGGGTCACCGCTGACGGGGCAATCAGAACCTGCGTAAAATTACCATGTCACCATGGCATCCTGTTAAAAAAGAAAACATTGATTTTTTTTCTTTTCCTTTTTAAGAAATTTAATTATTTTTGTTGTTTTTAAATCTTTATTGTACTTTTTTCTTCACCCCCCCATCCTAGAGACAGAAGGAAAATATGTCCTCTTATAGTGATTAAACTCACGCAGATAACTGTGTTGCCATAAAATAAGAATACTCACAAATGATTTCCAAATTTTGGAGAAATCAGCTAGAGAGAAAGGTTTCAGTCTTGCTCACGAAAGTATATTTTGCCATTTCTGTAAGCTACAAATAGCAGCTCAGAAGAAAAAAGTTTTTTTTAACTCTGAAAAGTAAAACATGAAAAAAATCAGAACTATTTCAAACAAAAAAGGAAGAAAAAAATAATTTCACCTCTTCATGAGTTCAGTCCAATGGAATTCTTACTCTGCTGGAAGTTTTTTATAGTGTGGTCTTCCAGTTATCCAAAGCCTGCATTCCAGATTACTTGTCAGGGCTGTTTCTGAGGGTTTCCTTGAAGACACAGGATTTGGGACTTGCAAACATCTTTTAGGAAAAAACATCAAAATAAGCCAATTTACTGCTTATACTAAGATGTATTAGATTTTTAGGAATCTCATGCAATTTTAGAGTACATATTAATAACATTCGTACAAATATAATTCAGATACCATTTCTCATTGAACAGTGTCTTTGTATGATTTTCATATACCAAACAAGCCTAATATGTCTCTCTTGGCCTTCAGGGGCCTTATTTTTTATGTCCTAGTTAGTTTAGGTCAAAAAAACTTAATTTTAGAATTTGAAATTTGATTTTGGGAAGTATGTCATGTATCAAAGGTTTGAAATACTTGATATCAAAATTAAAAAGGTTTAAAACCTTTTAACTGTAAAATAATAGTTATTCCTTCATCTAAAGATTTCTAAAAGTGAAAATCTTTACTCTTTGTCAGGTGGGGGACTCAGTCTTGCAGACAAAAGGCCTGGTAAAGGGAGCGCAGTCCTGACACGTCCTAGTATGTGCAGAGTCTCTCCCACTCGCCCCTTACCCCTGTATAACTGTAGTTTACTCAGAAGGTAAACAAAAAACCATTATTTTTTTCTATTAATACTGTGTGAGGATTTTACTTAAAAAGAGAAAACTCAGGTTTTACCCTTGCATCTGTGTATCGTTAGTAGAGGCTGCAGTTTTGTGGCTTTAAAACATCTATCTGAGATAAACCTGTCTGCCCAGTAGACCCAGGTGAAAATGTCACACATTTATTTAATACTTACAAATCTGAATGCATTCCTCCTATTTTATTTTACCTATTATCTGAAAACTTTTTTTTTTTTTTTTTACCAAAGATTACTAAGGCCACGGGGAGTTGAACTATTTGGGCATACTAACTTACAACCACTTATTTATAGGTGAATCTGGTACCATCTAGACATGTACAGACACATGTGCACAGAGGGACACAGAAAATCACAAACATTTTTATAGCTTTGATTTTAAAATTTTAGCCATGAAACAGGTAGAAATGACTAGTTGAAAGGGGCAGCTGGATTCATAATGTGTAAGTGGAGGAAGTTAATCCGTCCCTCACAGCCAGAGTACTTACTGAGTTTGAGAGGAAAGAGGGTAACGAGTTGACATCCAAAGCTTTTTAAAGGAATTTGGGTGTTATGAGAGGAAGGTTAAAAATGGATGCCAAGGTAACACAAGTCATAGGAATCTGCCACAGGATTTTGGAAGAGCCTGTTTTCGCTTTGCTGGGCAGCGTCCAGTTCAGTCTGCTGAGCTCAGGGCAGAGCCCACTGGCGACTAAGGCCAAGAGGCATTTGCTCTTTCCGGGGCCGACACTTAACACGAGAAAATCAGCTGCCACCACAGCAGAACGCTTAGATTCCCCCAGCCCAGAAGCCCATTTCTATGCTAATCCTGGGTTCCCCAAAGAGGGGCTGGGCGGGGGGACACCACCACAGTGCACCTTGCTGCGGGGACAGCCCTTGGCCTGCTCTGTGGCCCTCCCGCCCCCATTCCCCAGGAGTCTTGTCCTCGGCAGTTTCTCCTGCCTCAGCCGGAGGTTCTCAGAAGCGGGCGGCCTGTGCAGTAGCAGCCACTCATCTCAAACGCTGCTCTGGCCGGTTGCGAAGCTGCAGCCCTTACCAGAGACCCATCCTGCCTCACTCCCGAGCCCCAGCTCTCTCGTAGCGCAGAGTAATCTCTGGTACCCCCAGAGCCACAGAGGTTGGGGGCCCAGGGCCCTACAGTGCAGCTTTAGACCTGGGAGAAGCCTGCCGTGACTCTGGGGCTCCCCTGGGCGGGCAGAAGACCCCAGACGGTGTGTGATGCTTTCTTCTGGGCTCCCCTCAGGCCCCTGGACGTCTTTAGACTTCTTCCCATGGTATTGAAGGGATGGGGTCGAGGGGAAGAAATGGAAGGAGATGGACAAGTCCCAGAGGAGCCAAACTGAGGAGATTTTAAGGTTTTCAGAAGGCAGAAATCACACCGCCAAGAAAGGCTCCAAACAGAGGGACCAAGGATATAATTTTTAAAAAGGTGTTTTCAGTTAGCTGAATAAAGGTTCCTAGAAACAGGGTCCAAAAGTGGGAAAGCAAGCCAGAAAGGTCCCCTATCCAACAAGCAGAAATACAGTCTGAATTTCAGTGTTTTTTGGGGGGTTTTTTTTTTTGAGACATGGTCTCACTTTATCACCCAGGTTCGAGTGCTGTGGTGTCAGCCCAGCTCACAGCAAGGTCAAACTCCTGGGCTCAAGCGATCCTCCTGCCTCAGCCTTCCAAGTAGCTGGCACTAAAGGCTTTTAAATTTTTAGTAGAGACAAGAGCTCATTCTTCCTCAGGCTGGTCTTGAACTCCTGAGCTCAAGGGATCTTCCCACGTCGCCCTTCCACCTCCCAGAGTGCTGGGATTACAGGCACAAGTCATGGGGTGTAGCCTAAATATCAGCTTTTAATTAATCTTTGACTATAGGGCTCTTTTAAAAAAATCTTTATACTTTTGCCGCCAGCTGGGCTTCGGTCACTAAATGGACAGCCCACAGAAGTGGCCCTGGCACTGTCCCAGGTGCCTGCTGCCCTTCCTTACCCACAGCGTGACAGGTGGCTCCCAGTTTGCAGTCAGTATAAACCCACGGGCTTGGGGTGTTCTCATAATGTGGTGGGCCACACCAGCGCATGGAGAAGTGCTGGCCACCTTGGCCATACCTTTTGATGAGAGATCTGGAGGAGACATCTGGCAGCCCTCAGACCCCTTGAGGGACACAGAAGAAAGTGCCACACACCCCGTTAGGGTCTTCTGCTTTTCTGTGGAGTCCCAAAGGTTGGGGTGGGGGGAGATCCCCCTCCATTCCCCTTATCCGTTGCTTGATCTTTTGGTTCTTGGGTGGCTCACTTATGTATTTGGGGGTGAGCAGGTCTGTGCACACCTGCTCCCAAAGGCTGAGGGAGCCAAGAGGCCCGAGAAAGAAGCTGACAAATCTAGTTTCTCAGAGGAAACATTTCAGTGATTCTCACAGACAGAAGCGTCATCTCGAATGGCCCTAAGATTGTGGATTCCCACACCCCCTCCAGAAAACAGCCTCTATGTAGCAGGTATTTTTGTGAAACATGTAGCTGGCCATATGTCAGATTTTGTTGTGAACCTCTTAACCACTGGGCTGATGAGATAAGCACCTTTATGAGGCTCTCTGTGCTGTGGTCCCACTGAGGCCCTCGCTGCAGACGTTGCCCCCAGAGGCTCCCTTTCCAGATGTGTCATGGCTGTGTGGCTGGCTGTTTTCCTACAGAATGATTGTGTTTCACCCTTATTTTCAAATGATGTTTTCACTGATTATAAAATTCTCAGCTGTTAGTTTTTTGCTTTCAGGGTGATGCTCCCCTGTGTCCTGGGGAGGGGTCTGTAATTTTGTCCTTGTTTCTCTGTGCATGTGTCACTGCCTTGGCTGTGTTGAGACTTGGTTGTCTGGATATTCAGCCTGCTCTGCGTCCTCTGAGCCTCTTAGATCTGTAGGGCATCATTTTTCATCTAATTTGGAACTTATTGGCCATTATTTCTTCAAATAGTTTTTCTGTTTCAATCTTACTCTCTTTTCCTGGGGCTCCAGTTACACGTTTATTACACCTATTGTTCCTGCCCCGATTGAGCCTGTGTTCTTCTATTTCTGTTTTTTTTCTTTCTGTTCTTCAGATTGGGTAAATTCTATTGATCTGGCTTCAAGGTCTTGGATGGCCCATCCGGTGAAGTTTTCACTTGTTAAAGCATTTTGCAACTCCAGGGTTTATGATTTATGATTATTTAGTTAACTCTGTGTTTGCTCACTTACCAAGACTGCGTTTTCTTCTGATTTTTGAGCACTGTGTCGAAGCTGTTGTGGACGGTTTCTGTCAAGTCCACCACCTGGGCCGGCTCAGGTCCATTTCTCTTGGCTACTTTTCCTTGACTTTGGTTCTCCTGTTCTAGTGTTTTGGTGCCTGGTGGTTGTTTGGTGCTGGATGGTGTCGTTACCTGTGGAGAGACCTGGGCCGTGTAGTTACTGGCAGGCCGTCTTGAACTTGGGTAGCCCTTCTGCTGTGTGGGTAAGGGCCTATGGAAGGCCCAGCTCCTTCTTAAGTCCCTTTACCTTAGCGGGACTCAGCCCACAAGCCCGCGTTCCTATTTGTGCTTGGACTTAGGCCTTCTGGGTGGGGCCCCCTCCGGTGTCATAGTTGGACGCCAGGAGTGCTAACTAGGGGTACTAAGCAGCCCATATCCCACACCCCCACTCTTCCCTGGCACCTTCTGCCCAGTTGCTGACATCTTCATTTTGTCCCCTACCCTGTAGCACGTGGTCCCTGTGGCACTTTGGATAGTCTGGCCATCCTTGGTGGTGTGGAGGTGGTCTCTGGGGCAGCATCAGGGTAGTGACCCTCACGGGGCAAGGCTTTCCCTCATCCTCCAGGGCTGTTGGGAGTGTACAGGGCCTGGGACCTGCGTGCTGGGCTCACTTGGCCAAATGCCAGTGGTGACCTCTATGTGGCACTTTCTTGCTGTGGAGGGGCGTGCTCGGGGGTGAGCGAGGTCTGGGCTTTGGCATCCTCAGGTTCAGAGAAGTCTTCCAGTACAATGCAGATGAAAATGGTGTTGGAAGAGAACCCAAGCGTCTTTTATTTTATTTTTTGATTAAATCATAACTTTGTACATTGATGCATTTATGGGGTTCAGGGTACTGCTTCGATATACAATGTGAAATGCTTACATTAAACTAAGGAACACATCCAGTACAATTATACTCGTTTCTTAATAGTTTTGAAATGTACCATTGCATCATGCACATTAGGTGAGGTCCCCCAAATACCCTCCCTCCTTGCATATCTCCCCTCCCCTCTCTTCTCTCTCCTCTACCCTTTTACTTTCTGGACTGTAGTTATGTTTTGCTATTCATATGAGTGTGTAGGTGATTATATATTGATTTCATAGTAGTATTGAGTATATTGGATGCTTTTTTCCCCCATTCTTGAGATAACTTTACTAAGAAGAATATGTTCCAGCTCCATCCAGGTAAACATAAAAGATGTGACGTCTCCATCCTTTTTTATGACAGCATAGTACTCCATGCTGTACATATACCGTAATTTGTTAATCTATTCATGGGTCAATGAGCACTTGGGGTGTTTCCATGTCTTGCCAATTATGAATTAGGCTGCAGTAAACATTCTCGTACAAATGTTTTTGTTATAAAATAATTTTTGATCATCTGGGTATATACCTAGTAGAGGAATTGCAGGATTGAACGGTTGGGTCTACTTTTAGTTCCTTGAGGAGGTGTCACATTACCAGACTTCAGGCTATACTATAAATCTTTAGTGATCAAAACAGCATGGTACTGGCATGAAAACAGGGAGGTAGATTTATGGAACAGAATAGAGAACCAAGAGATGAACCCAGCTACGCATCGTCATTTGATGTTTGACAAGCCTATCAAAAATATTCAGTGGGGGAAAGATTTCCTATTTAACAAATGGTGCTGGGTAAACCAGCTGGTGACTTGTAGAAGACTGAAACTGGACCCCCACCTTTCACCATTAACAAAAATTCATTTTCACTGGATAAAAGATGTAAACTTAAGACATGAAACTATAAAAATACTAGGAGTGTAGGGAAAACACTTGAAGAAATTGGCTTGGGAGAGTATTTTATGAGGAAGATCCCCGGGCAATTGAAGCAGCATCAAAAATACATTACTGGGATCTGATCAAACTAAAAAGCTTCTGACCAGCCAAGAGCACAGTAAGTAAAGCAAACAGACAACCTTCAGAATGGGAGAAGATTTTTGCAGGTTATGCTTCCGACAAAGGTCTGATAATTAGAATCTATAGAGAACTCAAACTAATCAATAAGAAAAATGCTCATCATCCCTAATCAGAGAAATGCAAATAAAAACCACTTTGAGATATCATCTTAACTCCGGTAAGATTAGCCCATATCACAAAATCCCAAAACTACAGATGTTGGCGTGGATATGGAGAGAAGGGAGCGCTTCTACACTGCTGATGGGAATGCAAACTAATATGACATTTTTGGAAAGAAGTTTGGAGAACACTCAACTAAAAGTAGATTAAGCATCTTTTTGTAGGTGCATGTCTGAGCTATAAGTAAGATACTGGGATTCCTATGTGGGTAGAAATAAGAAAGTATATAGTTGTACGACTAGCAAGGGCCTTGGCCAGCGTGTGTTGGGAGTGCCGGCCTGGGACGGGGCCAGAGTGGGAGAGAGCTGCGGTGCCTGGGCCTGACGGTGTACAGAGCCCACCAGAGTTTCCCTTTAAACCAAGGAAGAAATAAAATTCTGAGCAATGGGCACATGCATTGAGAATGGAAATTAGAAGTAAAGATTCTTGTGTTTGTTCAGTGTGACCACTTCTGCCACTGCTACTGGCCATGGGGGCTCCTGGGTGGGTGAGAGGGTTAGGTGGGAAAAGCTGTTGACTAACTTCTGGCTTAAGTGTTAACATATCCAGAATAAACATCCTGTAAAGAATGAAACCGAGCATACACACTCCCACCCCCAACCCCCGTGAGGACCGGGGTAGGGGAGCAGGGCCTGGGTGAGGCGGGTGTGGGTAGTCCCCTGAGACATTGCGGGAGGGCAGAGCATGTCACCAGGGTCTTGTTTTATACACTGTTTGTTTGCCTTTCTTTTTTTTGGCATGTTAGGATATTTGTTTGTCCAGAACTTTAAAAATCCTTCCTATACGTTTCTTTATTGAAGATATTCTCAGTATTTATTTTCTTTTTCTTTTTTTTTTTTTTTAGAGGCAGTATCTCACTCTGCCACCCAGACTGGAGGACAGTGGCCTGATCTCAGCTCACTGCAGCCTCACACTGCTGAGTCCAAGTGCTCTGCCTGCTTCAGCCTCCCGAGTAGTGACTGCAGCAGGCACATGCCACCACCACACCCGGCTTATTGTTTTATATTTTTGGAGATGGGCTCTTGCTATGTTATCCAGGCTGGTCTCGAACTCCTATGTTCAAATGATGCTCCTTCCTCAGCCTCCCAAAGTTCTGGGATTACAGGTGTGAGCCACTGTGCCTGGCCCTATTTCAGATTTAGGATTATTTCTGTAGGGTGGGTCTTTGTCTTTTTTTTTTTTGCAGTTTCTGGCTGGGGTTAGGTTTGAACCCGCCACTTCCGGCATATGGGGCCAGTGCCCTACTCCTTTGAGCCACAGGCACTACCCTCTTTGTCTTTTTTTTTTTTTTAATTCATTTTGAATTAATTCTAGACTTACAGAAAAATTACATAGCACAGAGATTCCATACATCCGTCACCCAGTTTTCCCTGATGTTAAACACTGGTATGATACTACTTACTAGAGACCACATTTGATTTTTTTTCTTAACTTAATTTTTTTTTTAAATGATATTTTTAATTTTTTTTTTTTTTTTTTTTTTTTTCTGTTTCTGGCCAGGGCTGGGTTTGAACCCGCCACCTCTGGTATATAGGGCCGGCGCCCTACTCCTTTGAGCCATAGGCATTGCCCTTCTTAAGTTAATTTTTTAAAAATTTATAAACTTGGGACAGCACCTGTGGCTCAAAGGAGTAGGGCGCCGGCCCCATATACTGGAGGTGGTGGGTTCAGACCCAGCCCTGGCCAAAAACTGTAAAAAAAAAAAAAAAATTTATAAACTTTACTTTCATAGCAGTGTTAGGTTCAGTGAAGAACAACAAATTTCCCACATGCTCCCCACCCCCACACACAGCCTCCCTGCTGTCTGTGTTCTACCGAGGCCGAGTGTGGTGTTTGTGCAGCGTGAGAACCTGCAGGGACTCTCCTTTGTCATCCGGAGTTGGTGGTCTGCATGGGAGCCACTCATGTCCTTGGATTCGATGGAGTCTGACAAATGTCAGGATCATGCAGGGTGTCAGTACTGCCAGGGCCCTGCAACCTCTGGTCATTTCACCTTCTCCAGAGGGCGGCCTTTTCTAGAATGTCAGGGAAGTGGAGTGACACATCTGGGCCTTCTCAGCCTTCACTGACCTACTCAACAGGATGTGTCACCCAGTGGCTTGGTAGCCTGACCCTTTAGCGCTGGTGACGCTCTGTTGTCCGAGCTGTCAATATCCAACACTTACTGAAGGACGTCTTGGTGGTGACAAATGAGGCTGCCGTGATAGCCGTGTGCAGGGTTTTGTGGGGACACATTTCTGTTCCTATAGGGAAATATTGAGGAGCGGGGCTGCGATTTGTGAGAAGCTGCCGGACTGTTCTCCAGAGGGGGTCCTCCATCTGGGCTTGTCTAATGTTGCTTCAGGAGTAGCCCCCGCTTGTCCTGCAGATGCTCGTGGTGCAGAAGTGTGGTCAGGTCCTTCTTGCAAGTGTGTGGCGTTGTCTGCCCGTCGCTGCTGCTAACCTGAGCGCTGAAGTGAGGCGGGTCAGGTTTCTCACTGTGAAGTTTCCATTTTTCTCTCTGTGTGTAGACACTCAGAGATTATGCTGACAGCCTCTTTCTCATCATATCCTCACCTGCCGAATTTACCGTCAGTGTGGGTTTTTGTCTGATGAGCTGTTCCTGAGGACTTGCCCTGATGATGGTTTCTCATTTCTGTCTTTCTGCATTTATTAATCAGAATTCTACTGTAAAGAGCACCGTCCCTTCTCCCCTGTTCCCGCCTTTGTTTCTTCAGTTTCTTACCCTAGTGAGGGTGTTCACAGGTGCCAGCCTTTCACTGTGAGTGCCTTTCATTTCATTCCTATGCCCTTTTGCCAAGACCTCTCCTTTTTTGCTCATTTTCTGATACCTCAAAATATTCCAAGCTCATTTTTATTTTCTCTGCCATAACTGTGGACTCAGCCATTTCTCTAAGGAGTGTGGGTCCTGTGGTTAGAGATGGTGTTTGGAAACTAGGATCTGGAGCTGGGTGGGGTGTCTCACGCCTGCAATCCCAGCACTCTGGGAGGCCGAAGTAAGAGGACCCCTTGAGTTTGGGAATTCAAAAGCAGCCTGAGCAAGAGCTAGACCCTGTGTCTACTAAAACTAAATAGAAAAATTAATTGGGTATTGTGGTGGGCGCCTGTGGTCCCAGCCACTTGAGAGGTTGAGGCAGGAGGATTGCTGGAGCCCAGGAGTTGGAGACTGCAGTGAGCTGGGGCTGATGCCGCAATAGTCTACCTATGTGACAGAGTGAGACTGTCTAAAAGAAAAAAAAGGAGAGACCAATTCTGGGTGTGGTGTTTTATGGCTAAAGTCTGTCCTCAGCGGTGTTCTTTCTTTACTTCCTGTGTGCCCTGAAGGTTTGATTTGTGTTGAGGGTTGTTGTGTTATGTGACACATGAACAACCACCAGTTATATCTTCATTATGAGTTGTGTCTTTTGGCATAAGAAGTGTTCATGTCTCTTAATAGCAGATCAGTGGTCCATGTTCTGTGGCCGCCAGCCCACGAGGCCCTGTGAAACCTTGCCTTTCTGAAGCTCTCTGACTTAGGTGTGCCTCTGTTTACCATGTGGTTGTGCCTTGTTACATAAGCCAAATTGAAAATCTTTTCCTCTTCTTTTTTTTTTCCCCCTTTGAGACAGAGTCTCACTTTCTTACCCCCGGTAGAGTGCTGTGGCTCACAGCAACTCTTGGACTTAAGTGATCCTCTTGCCTCAGCCTCCCAAGTAGCTGGGACTACAGGACCCGCCACCACACCCAGCTAGTTTTAGAGGTGGGGTATCGCTCTTGCTCAGGCTGGTCTTGAACTCCTGAGCTCAGGCAGTCTACCTGCCTGGGCCTTCCAGAGTGCTGGGGTTACAGGCATGAGCCACCGAGCCTGGCAGTCTTTTCCTTTTGATTACACGAATTAAGCCCATTCATCTTTATTGGTATGACTGACATGTTTTATATATACTCTGTCATAAAACTTTATCATGTGCATCTTTATATTTGCTGTGTTTCTTTACAAGCAGTATATTTTCTGCTATTTAATTACATTTATTTTCAGTGCTTAGGAAAGTTTGTATTTGTTATTCTAAGTTAAGTCTTCTTTTCACCTGGCAGTCTGACCATCCTCTCTGAGAACGGAGGGTTGTCTGAGGAGTCTCAGAACTTGTTGCTCGGGTTCATTGTCCCAGGCTCCCACTGGCCCCTTTCCAGTGTAGATTTTGGTCTTTTTCTGTATTTGGAAAGTTTTCCTTGGATTGTACTTCACATCTTACTTCTGTTCTCTCTTCTTCTCAGGGACCCTGTGATGTGGACACAACTCCCTCTTTGGTTTTGTGGCTGTGTTTTCCTGACCCTTTTTACTCTCCTCACTGTCTTGTTTTTGTCCCCGTTTCCTGCCTCTCTGCTGGGCTTTTCATTACAATCTTATTCACGGCCATCCTCCCTTGAGCCCCTTGTGATCAATCCATTTCTGAGATAATTTGGGTATTTCCTTCCATTTCTTTTTTTTCTTTTGCCTTTTTCTTTTTGAGACAGAGTCTCACTCTGTTGCCCTGCCGAGAGGACCCTGACGTCACAGCTCACAGCAACCTCAAACTGTTGGGCTCAAACCATCCTCTTGCCTCAGCCTCCAAGTAGCTGGGACTACAGGTGCTGCCACAATACCTGGCTGATTTTTCTGTTTTTAGTAGAGACAGGGTCTCGATCTTGCTAAGGCTGGTCTTGAACTCCACTCAGCTCAGCTGTGCTGGGATCACAGGTCTGAGCCACCGTACCTCGGCTCTTCCTTCCATTTCTATCTTGAGTTCACGCAATTCCAATTTCATTTCCTTCTGGATTTTTTTTTTTTTTCTTTTTGTTGTTTGATTGTAAATCTGTTTCCTAGTTTTGGGAGATTTGGTTCAAGGTAATTTTCATATCCTTAAATGTTGGTTTTAAGTATGTTCTACTTTGTTGAAAGCATTGACTTAGTTTCCTTCCGTTTTTCAAGGGTGGATTTGGTCCTGGTGCATGTGGAATCTCAGTTTGTGACCATCCGCTGCGGCTCTTGATGCTCTGCCTGGTCCTGCTCCTTGTCCAGGATCTTGGTGTTTTCCAGCATCTGTGGTGCAATGGTGCCCTCTCCTGGCGGCATGGCAAAGTGCAGGCCACCGTTGGCTGCTCCCATCGCACCTGTCCCCAATCTTGTTGGGTGGCACCTGTCCCCTGGGGAGACTCTCGTCAGGGCTCTGCAGGACACCCCTTCCGTCTCATGCCCCACGTCCCTTTCCTGTGCTCTCACACCCTGTAGTGACCGACCTTGGCCACCCACTCGGTGATGTCTGACTCTTTCACTTGTAGTTACTGGGAAGCTTGGTGTTCTTGGTCCTCCCTGTGCAGAGTGAGTGATGTCCTGTGGACCTCCTTTCCTTCTTGTTTGGACTTGTTTGGGGGGAGATACCTGCAGATGGGCAGCATGTTGTCCTTGGCTTCCTGGAATTGACACTGGTCTCCTTGAGCTGCGTCTCTGCTTTTGTTATCACTGCCTTTCTCTACACCCTGCCTTCAGGGCTGGGACACGTGTGCCTCTGCGTGCAGCATCTATGACAGTGGAGGGAAGGGACGTAAGCTGGCAGTGCTGGGGGAGCAGCGCCAGTGAGGCATGTGTGTCGTAACTGCGTGACACGTTGGTGCTGGTGCCACCTTGCCCCTGACTGTTGTGGCTGTGCATAGAGACACTTGGAGCAGGTTAGAAACCCCCACGCCAAGGCCACTTCTGCTTTCTTGGGGCTGCCTTGGGCTCAGAGCGCTCAGCACACTGCTTGGGTGGGAACAAGGAACAACCAGCCCCCCACCAGCAGGTCCCACCCACTCCAAGAGAGCCCTTGAGGTTCTGGGGCGCTGCGGGTAGTGCTGAGGTCTACGACTCTGGGCTGGTTTGAGGTCTTCTGCCCTCAGCCACATTTGTAAATGGGAAGGAGAAGGCTGTGTCCTAAGCAGTGAGTTTTACCTCCCAGGGGTGCCCAGTTATCCAGTGATTCTAAACACAGCTCCTGGAGGGGAAGTAGCAGGTGCTGCCTGCTGTAGCCTTGGCCGCCTGCCTGGCAGGCTGTACCCTGAGGCCCAGCCAAGCTTTCCGGAGGGGGTGCGTGTCCTGGGCCACCAGGTGCCCCTCTGAGGGTGGCGCTGCAGTGCGGTCTGTTCTCCTGCTTGTTCCTTTTCAGCATTTATTTCATCCTGGCCCTTGGAGGGGTCTCAGTTTGTCTCTGGCTCAAATTGCTCCTTTAAGACTATTATGGAGATTAAAAAAATAGAACTACTGAGAAAACCTAAAAAAATTATTTCAAACAAGGAGAGTATAGCCACAGAGTGACTGTGGCCAGGTCTGAAGGAGGGCCCTCTTCCCCTGACCCTCTCACAAATAATTAAGACACACATGTGCCTTGAGGTATTTTGTGAATGGTGGCCCCAAGGCCAGTGAAAGGACTTAGTGCCGCAGGGACAGGCCTGGGTCTTTCCTGCCTGCTGCTGGCCCCTCACAGCTCTCGGCCTCCTGGCTGCAGCCCCAGGTGGCACTCAGAGTGGGAAGCAGCCATCGCCTCCAGCCTCTGAGCCTTTGCTGGAGGGTCTGCTGTAGCAATGCTGTGACAACATTGTACTTGAATATACTTGAGTGACTTTAATACTCTGAACGGTGGAAAATCAAGAGCTATCCATTGCGGCTTCCGTGGTCTGTGCCAGTGGGGTGATGGGGTAGAGGTGAGGTGATAAAACATCCTGGGGGCCTCTGAGCCCTGAGCTGCCCCTTTCCTTCCCACTCCCCAGCCACCTCCAAGCTAACGTGATTGTCTTTCTTGTCTCCAGGGGTCAGGCCCAGGCTCGGTTGTCCCAGGCAGCTCCGGTGTTGGAACCCCCAGACAGTTCACGCGACAAAGAATCACACGGGTCAACCTCAGGGACCTCATATTTTGTTTAGAAAATGAGCGTGAGACAAGCCATTCACTGTTGCTCTACAAAGCATTCCTTAAGTGACACAGGACTGGCATGGTGTTTTTGACAGAGACGCCTGGGGACGTTTTTATATATTTGCAGATTACACCTTTTTGTAACAAGCGAATGGGATATTGTTTAAAAAACAGCCACCTCTTTACAATGGAACAGTTTTATATTCCTGTTTCTAAATCAGCTCTTCAGTATGGAAGAAAATATGTTTCTGTAACAGAGAGAACACAAAGGCCTGTGGATACTCTGAAAGGACAATTAAATCTTAACTCATCTTTGATTGAGTGGCCTTCTTGCCAAACAAGCCATATATAAAGACTGATGGAATCGTTTAGCAAATAACTAGCTGCCCTCTGTCACCTCGTAGCCACCCCTGTAGTGTTTGTGTGTCTCGCTTCAGTTCACCTGGCTCACTGCGCAGGTGTATGTCTGCAGTCTGTGACCTCATTTCATTTATTTTATTTTTGTAATAGTCAGTTGGCAAAGCAAACTGATTTTTTAGACTATTTATCTCCTCCTCCCCATCCCCCATACAGAATTCTTGAGGACGCACGATTTGCTGTCACTGTCCCCTCGGAGTGTAATCACATTTCTGCCCAGGAGAGGCCGAGCCCAGCACAGGTGGGCTCCCTCTGAGTGTGTGGTCAGCATCTGTACAAATGCATTTTATTTGCTATAGTTTGTAAAGCTGTAAAGTTAAAAGAAATGAAAACATTTTCAGCATAAATATATTTTACTTGCACTGTGTTTTTTAGCGAAAAGTGAAAACTTAGATTAAATAAAATCAAAGTTGAGAAGAATCATCAAAGACTGTTTCTCAGTGTGAATCAAGTTGAAAAATGGTTGGTGTATTTTGTCAGTGATTGTACATAATCTTTGGCACATGACATAGATGGCTGTGTAAACTATAATTATTTTGCTAAGAGACTGTATGCAAGCCTTGGGCCCACTTTACAGGTGCCCAGAGCAAAGCCCCTTCTTTGTACCTATTTTTTTATTACAAATATACTAATTGGTTCTTTATATTTTCAGAGGTTATTGTATGAAATTGTCTATTGATAGTACTTTTATGACTGTAAATACTCTGGCTTTCTCGTGTGAATTCTCACATTAGACTTTAATTCGAGCGCGTGTGAACTGAACGCTGATCAGTATTTTTTATCAACCTTGAGAACTGTTACACCTTTTATTTTGTCTTTTAGGAAATCCCCGTCTTTCCATTTTTTCATGTAAATTTTGCACAGTTACTTGTTCATATGTAAATATTTTACTTTCAAAAATGAAGTTTTTAATTGCTATTGTTTTATATAGGATTGAAAGAAAATTAACTCCTTTATTAAAAACAAATTTATCTGTATTTGTTTTGCCTGTTTTTCCCAGTTTTCCCATTTCAGATTCTGCAGAAGCATTTGCTTATAGCTGCCTGTTAAGAGTCAGTAACTAAAGCACACTAGAGCTTACAGAAGACTCTGAGGGTAGGGCCTCCCTGATGCTAGGCAGACTTGCCCATCATGTCTGAGGCCCCGAAGCTGAGCTGACGCCGTCTGCGCTGGGACATGGGGGGTGGGTTACAGCCTGGAGGGGCAGGTGGGGGAGGACCAGCAACACCTGGGTCCTGGCCTAGGTGACCAGATGGTCCCACCCCTGATGAAACCCCCCCCATGAGGCCCTGCCTGGTCTCTGTGGGTGCATTAATGTCATCTGGGTGTCCTCAGTGAGTCCCAGTTCCTGCCAGGGCTCAGCTGCCTAGAGCATGCCAGTGTGCAGCCCAACACATGGCCTGTGGGCTTGGCCCTAGGGTGATGGGAGCTGGTTCTCGGTTACAGAGGATGGCTCTGCAGCTCCCCGGGGGCAGTTTGCAGCTTCTAGCAGACATCCTGCTTTGGTGTGGGGGCTGCTACACTGGTCTCTGGGGCGCCACGCTCCATGGTGAAGGACCACATGGGCCTTGAGCAAGGGGTTCATATCCACAGCTCTGGAGGCCGGAAACCTGGGGCCTGAGTGTGGGTGGGGGATTTCCTTCTGAGTCTAAGGGGGGTTCTGCCCTCCTAGTGCCTGTGGTTGCTGGCAGTCTTTGGCGTCACTTGGTTTGTGGCAGGAGCATCGACCTCTGGCTGTACCCACACGGGGTATTCTCCCAGCGCTGGTCTCTGTGTCTGGGGGTCTCATCTTGTAGGACATTAGGCTGTTGTATCAGGCCCCACCCAGTGGACCCCACTCAACTCTGTGCTGTCCCCAACACATCTCTTGTGAGCTTACCCCAAAGCAATGGACAGTGGATAGTGAGGGCCTACCTGGTCTTGCCCTCCCTCTGCACAGACACCCCCAAGGTGATTTATTTATTAGGCTCCAACCTTGACTGATACGTTTTTACTGAGTTCCCTGCCTAAAGTAAATTAGCTCATCAGGAGAGGAGTTGTACCTGGATTCCATGAGTCAGTCATGGCCTTCCAGGCACATGACACAGCCTTCCCAGAACACGAGGGCTGGAGCAAGGCTGGGTTCACTTCCGTTGTGTTCTCTTCAGATTTGCTGGTTAGTGTCACCTCAGTCCGACTGGATATTTGACAAGGACATCTGTTCTCACTGCTCCCTCCCCCCGTGTGCCAGCGGTTCCAGTCAGGCAAAAAAGGCGAGAAAAATAAGGCACCAAGTTTAGAGAGGAAGAAGGAGCTAAGAATTCCAAGGTGACACAGTTCTGTGCCTCAGAACTTCAGAGGAATGCACTGTCACATCACTGACGGTGGCAGGTCAGTAGCCAGGGTCTCTTGTAATTACAGATCCTAGCAAGAAATGATTAGAGAAATTTAAAATGTACCATTGACAATAGTGCCAAGAACAGGAATGTCTAGGGTACACTTGACTGGATGATACGTGAGGTCCCCATGCTGAAATCTGAGAAGTCGAAGACTTAAGTGGAGAGCTATGCGGGGTGCGTGGAGCGGGGTGCCCCGGAGAGGGCAGTGCTGTGCAAGTTGGAGAGGAAATATGGTGCTGTCTCTGTCAGATTCACAGCAGGACAGACCAATTCCAAAAACGTATATGGAAATGCAGGATACTTAACAGTAGCCAGGACAGTCTAGAAGGAAACTCGAGTATTTGATGCTCCTGTTGCCAGGATGTACTGTGAGGGGACGGCAGGCGTGAAGAGCGGCACAGTCAGTGGCACAAAACAGCCCACATGTGTGGTCACTACGTCTTTGACAAAGGCCCAGTGCAGTTATCGGGAGAGAGGGAGGCTGCCCCGTGGGGGGACTTCACAGCAAACATGAACCTCAGGGGGATCGTGGGCCTGGAAATGAACGTGAGACCACGGAGCACCCGGCAGAAACACCAGAGAAGAGAAGAGCTGCATGACCTGGAGCCA
Organism: Loris lydekkerianus; assembly: GCA_963574355.1. Lineage (NCBI taxonomy): Eukaryota > Metazoa > Chordata > Mammalia > Primates > Lorisidae > Loris > Loris lydekkerianus. The sequence continues at coordinate 85,099 of CAUYPK010004653.1, forward strand.
GCAAAAACGTCCACGGACACAGCAAAAGGACACAGCAGGCACAGGTCATGAAGACAGAACTGGTGAAATGGGCTTCAGAGCTGCAGGCTTCTGCTCATCCTGAGCACCTGTGCTGGGCCTGGCCTGTGGTTGAGCCTTCCCATTTCAGCTGTCACACACTACACTTAGGAGATTCTCTTCAGTCTACCTCTGCCTTCTTCTTCTTCTTCTTTTTTTTTTTTTTTGCAGTTTTTGGCTGGGGCTGGGTTTGAACCCACCACCTCCTGCATATGGGGCCCTTGCCCTACTCCTTTGAGCCACAGGTGCTGCCCACCTTTTTTTTTTTTTTTGGACAGTCTTGCTCTGTTGCCCCAGGCTAGAGTGCTGTAGCCTCAGCCTAGCTCACAGGAACCTCAAACTCCTAAGCTCAAGTGATCCTCCTGCCTCAGCTTCCAGAGTGTTAGGATTCCAGATGTGAGCCACCAAGGCTATAGACTGGCTTATTTTCAACATTTTATTTCTATAATATGTGATTCAAATTTAGTGGAAAACACGGATGGGAAAAAATAGTAATGTCTATTTGATTCTTACTGTATAAAATATGTTGTTAGATATTAATCTGTTTTATTTCTTTTTAATTTTTATTGATACATAATAAACATTTTTTGGATATATGTGATTCCTATATATAAAGATTAAGTCAGGGTATTTGGCATATCCATCACCTTAATATTTGTCTTTATGTTAGAAACATCTGAATTATTCCCTTTTAGCTATTTTGACACTTGCAGTAGATTATTGTAAATTACATCCTGGTCACCCTGCTGATCTGCTGAGCACTAGCTCCATTTCCCTGTGTGTTTGCACCCAGTAATCAGCCTCTCTCGCTCCCCCAACCCCCCTGACCTTCCCAGCTTCTGGGAACAGAGTCTCCTCTGTATCTTTATGGGTTTTTTTGGTAGTTATTGTTTTGCTGTGTTACTGAGAAAAATAAAATGAAATGTAGGTTTCTCTTTAGAATGTAAGAAAAAAGATATCCTTATGAAAGTAAAAAGGTAAGCCATGGCTTTGGAGAAATGTTTGCAATATTTCTATCTGACAAAGGAATAAAGAATTCCACAACTCAATGATAAAAAAACGGAAAATGTGCAAGACGCTGGCACAGGGGCTGGATAAAAGGTACACAAACAGCCACTGCGCACAGGAGAAGGTGCGGTCAGTACTGGGCCAGCTGGACAGGGAGATTCCACCACACACACCCTGGCAGTTTGCGTGGTGGCAGCTGGGGGACAGCTGCATTGGGCATCGCTGGTCAGTGTGTGACGCGGCGTAGCCGCTTTGGAACACCGTTGTGCTCTTTCTAATAAACATAAAGCTACCACATGACTCAGCGATTCCACTCTTGAATGCCTTCTCAATGCGCAAGAATGTTCACCGGGGCTTTGTTCAGTGGTGACCATTTGGGCTGTTTGCATTTTACCCATCAGTGACTTAAGAAGGAGCCACCTGCTGACGGGCCGGGAAATTTTACTTGTAAAAGCTAAAAACTAGAAAAAAGCGAACGTCCGCTCCAAGTGAGTGGATGACAACTTGTGTACCCACGCGATGAATTAGCAACAGGAGGGGCTCAGGAGGGGACGCAGGAGGGTGGCCGCCAGCTGTGTCAGATACTGAGGGCTGCGGGGAGAGACCTGCCCTGGGGCGCCGGAAGTTCAGTATCCGACCGTGGAGATGGTTTCACAGGTGTGCAAAATGTCAAAGCTCTTCAGATCGCAGATTGTAAATACGTGCCGTTTACCATAGTCAGATACATCTCAATAAAGTTGCAAAAATAAATGAATAAAAAGCTTAAAAGTTATGTCCCAGGGGGGAGATAGGAACGTGGGAGAGGGAGGGCGGGGTCCGGGGCCAGCTCGCTGCCTGCGGATGCTGGAAGGGGCGGGAGGCCCGCTGGGGGGGTCTGAACCCGGCGGACCGACCTTTCCATTTCTCTGTCGTGGGCTGGTGGCGGTGCGGGGTCGGGAGGCACGATTCTGTTTTCCCCAACAAGCCCTGCTCGGTCCCGCTCGGCCGCGCTGTCCTAGGACCTGGAGGAGCAGGAAGCCAGCGAGGGAGTAATTCAGCAGCTTGCCGGAGACTCCGCAGATGTGGGCGGGGCGGAGGCGGACCGCAGGGGCCTAGGGGGCGGGACCTCCGGGCCTCGTGTGAGGGCGGGACCGAGGGGGCGGGGCGGTGGAAGGGCGGGGCCGAGAAACAGCCCTAGACGGAAACGCAGGATTGCGTGGGCGGGGCCTAGGCGGGACCGCAGGGTGTGTGGGAGGGGCGGCACCGAGAGGCGGGGCTGAGTGTAGGAGGAGTCTAGACTGCAGGGCCGCGGGGGCGGGGCCGAGGGGGGCGGCGGGCGCCCCGCGGCTGTGTGGCTGCCGGCGTTGGGAGAGGCTGCATAGGCTGTGCCTGGCGCGGGAGGAAGCCGGAGATCGGGTAGTCTTGGGGAGGAGCGCCCTTGAGTGGCGGGGGCTGAACACCTGGGCACGGGACGCTGGGCACGCGAGAGGGGCTGTTGCTGGGCTGGCCCGAGGAGGGTGGAGGGCAGCCGCGGGCTGGGACGCGGGCACAGGTGTGGAGCCGGACAGGGGCGCAGCCATTCCACCTCCCCGCATCCATCCGTGGGGACTCCGCCCAGGGTCCTGGGGTTTGGTGCCCAGAGCACCTGTGTACCTGAGCTGAGTCCTGGGGGTTCCTGTGTGCGGCGTTCTGGGGAAGCGCAGGGGAGCACGTGAACCTGCCTCGGCCCTGGATGGCCCGTCCCTGCACCCAAACTTTGTTCTACCAGCAAGCCCCAGGCTGAAGGAAAGAGGGAAAAAGAGGCCCTGAGGGAGCAGGCCAGCTCGGGGAACTCATGATTGTCCTCCAGGTAGTGAGGGAAGACGTGAGACTTCTGGCCGGTGACACCTGAGCAGCGCGCCAAAGGCAGAGGAGTCTTCGGGGACTCTCCCCAGGGACACATGCTGAAGCCGGCCTGGGATTCGCAGCAGAACAGCCTGGCTGCTCTTCCTGGAGCCGGAGAGGGAGGCTCCCCAAGGAGTAAGGGATGCTGCGCCCAGCCCCCTTGGAGACCACTCTTCTTTTGGAGCAATTCGAATATTCTCTGCTCCATGGAATTTTAAGACGAGCTTGTTGGTTTCATAAACAACAAACTCAAAACCCAACCAAGAATTTGGGATTGCATTGAAACTAAAAATTGAATCCCATACTCTGGGAGGCCTAGGCAGGTGGATTGCTTGAACTTAGGAGTTTGAGACCCGCCTGAGCAAGAGCAAGACCCTGTCTCTACTAAAAACAGAAAAGCTAGTCGGGCTTGGTGGCAGGCGCCCATAGTCCCAGCTGCTAGGGAGGCTGAGGCAAGAAAAGTTTGAGATTGCTGTGAGCTACAATGTTACAGCACTCTACAGACAGCTACACAGTTGAGATTCCTTCTCAAAAACAAAACCCTACAAATTGCAGAGAACTGACATTTTCTAATACTGAGTCTTTTAATCCTTGAACATGGTGTGACCCTTCATTTACGCAGGTGTTATTTAATGTCACTCAGTAATGTAGAGAGGACTTCTACATCTTCAGTTAAAGTTATTTCTAAATACTTCGATGCTTTTGTAAATGGTGTTAAATTTTATGTTCTGTTACTGCTAATCTACAAAAACTTGAGGCATATTTTTGGTATTTCGATCTTAACTCCACTAATTAATAGAGTGCTTTACTGTGGCATGTTGGCTTGAGGTAGTCACTGAAATAATTGAAAAGACCAAGTAAAATGTAAGCAAGAGAAGAAATTTTACTAATGGCCTGCACCAAACCAGGCCCACCCTGGTGACTGCAGGTCCCATGGAAAGCACAGTTTGGGGTGTACAAATTAGAGGAGTAGCAGCTGCTGCTTGGAAGTTTTCTGAGATCTTGATTTACTCTGTTCTCAAAACAACCCATCTTCAAGGTCTTAATCAGTCTCGTTCTCGGGATAGCCCTGGTCAGCCTGACTCCAACAAAGTAACCTAACCATATCAGTCGTCTGCTCTGCTCATACCTGGTTAACTGACCACCACTGATGGATTCTTGAGGATTGTCTCTGCACGCTGCCTTGGCATCTGTGAATGACCAATCCTGCCTATTTCTTCCTGCTGTTCTACACAACCTGGGGCTCCCAGTATGACAAGGGGGACTGGTGGGTTATAGAGGTGTTTGCCACAGGAGTAAACCTTGCGTTTCACCACTAAGGGCCTCCATGAACTTTTACAACCTTCTTGCAAAGTCTTTGCCTGTGTGCTGGGCTTCCTAACTACACCCCTGTGTATTTCCCTGACAACTCTGACACCTGCTATGCCCTGGGTACAGAGGGGCAGCAAAGGCTACCATTACAGTCACCTCTGCTGCTGGTTGGGAAGGGTGCTGGCCCCCAGCAGCAGTGCAGTCTGGCCTGGAGGTGCCCACCCCACCGCTGTCAGCAGCCTTGAGGCTGTGTTGCTCTCCAGTGTGCTGTTGTCACACCCGTTCTTCATCCCTGGGAGTGTCTGCTCTCTGGTCAGTGTGGGCGCCTGGTGTTCCCAAGTCACTCCTGCCTGGCAACACCTTTCTGTTCCATCTGGAACACCTCCCTGACCCTGCATCTTGCAAACTGCGATTAGGGCTATTGTCCTGGACCCAGCCAAGGCGAGCCCTGGGCCCCCATCCAACTGAACAGTGACTGTGGTGTTCCCCAGGTACAGCACATCAAAACCCCATGGCAGTCCTGTTGATCTCTGCACCAAACTTCCCCCATACTTCCATCCCACCAGATGCCACATCCTCAGACTCTAGCCCCCAGGGTGAGCAGGGCCTGGCCTCTGCCCTCACAGCCTCCATGGCAGATTAGCCCTGGGAAGTGCAGGAGGGAGAGCTTGTCTCATCAGTCAGAGGAACATAGGATAATAAAAAGCTGCTGTAAGCAAATCAGCATGGTGGTATTGCAGGAAGACGAGGCTCAACGGAGAGAAAGAGCATCCAAACACCATGTTTATAAGAGGAAGGGCTTTATTCTATAAGAGGAAGGGCTTTATTCACCAGCCAGGAGCTTATGGCATAGAATTCCAAATGGCCCATTCTCCCTGGCTGACTTGGTCTTGCCCTTTTTATCGACAGTCAAAAAGTTCCAACCCATAGGTACCCTTCTCATTGTCCAGTTTAAATCAAACGGGAGATGCTATTCCAGCCCCTATAGCACTACAGGATTTCACAGAACTTGGAAATTTCCAAGTTCCAGGAAGTTAAGTTTACAAATTCCCAAGAGCTGAGTCATCACAGAGAGGACCCTGCAGGTGTATCCGTGTGGTCTCCTTGAGAAGACCTGCTCTCCCAGACCTCACCCTTCTCGTGTGTCCTCTCTCAGTGGTGGCACAGGACCAGGCAGAGAGATTAGTGGGACAGAGTGGAGAATCTAGTGAAGATCCCCATGTGCCCAAGAACTCCATACATGAGCAAGGTGGTATTTCAGTTTAGAATAAAGGGATGATTTAATAAACTCCACTGACGTAACCTCTTGTCATCTGAAAGACAACACAGCCAGATTTCCTGTCTCATATAGATAGATGAACTCCCCACAACTTCAGCTACAGGGGAGAAAACTCTTAACACCTAGAAGAAAACCCAGCCCACCTCACCCAGGACAGTAATCCATGAATCTGCTCCTCAAGAGAGTTGGCCCTGATGACACCTGATTTCAGCCCAGGGACATTGACCTCAGACTCTGGCCTCCAAAAAACTCTGGAGTTTGAAGCCACCTAGTTTGTGGTGCTTTGCCACAGCATCCCCAGGAAATGAATCCAAGTTAATTCCATGTTGTGAGGTGAATTGTGCTGGTCAGGTTATGTGGTCTGTAGTCCTGACCCCTCCTGACCTACTGAGGGAGCCTCTCCTTGCCCTGCACCCACGTTTCAGTGTGTCTGGCTCAACCACACTGAAGACAAGAGCTGACCCTGAGTCCTCCTCCCAAGGAGCAGGCCTTTGGGAGGCTGGTCATGGGCACAGGTGGCAGAGACAGTGGAGGGGCCCTCGGGATTTCCAGGTGTCATTGCCGTCTCTGTCTGGTCCTCCCAGCTGGCCAGGGCTGACCAGTGCCTCCCCCTGCCAGGCTCCCCAGCCAGGGGAGTCTGTGCAGCTGGCTGGACTGCACCTCCTTGGCCTGCCCTATAGATAGGTCTGGGGACATCTGGCTGAGCAGCCAAAGCCCCGTGTGGTGGTTCTGCTCAGCTCAGGCCTGTGAGCTGACCAGTTGGATCTTTCCAGGGCAGGAGTGGACGGCAACCTCTGCCCAGTGAAATGACTTAAGAGAAGCCTCTGGGCCTCCAGGGGCCTTCTTGAGAAGTTGGACTTCTCAAGTCATTACCAGCAGACCCTTGTTGCTAGGCCAACAAACTCCCCTGCCCTGCAGCAGGGGTGGGGTGAGGTGGGATCCTCACACCCTCCCTGCCTCACCCCAGGAGTCTGATTACAAGGAATGTGCCCCCATCCCAGCCCACAGCAGTTGCCTAATTGTGAATGTAATTAGCTGCTCGGCACCCTCAAAATTAGCAAGTGGGTAATTGTGCCTGTAATTATCTGCTGTACTGGTGGTAATTAACCGTGTGAGTGATTTTTTGTTGTGCAAGTCATTGTGGATGCAAATTTGTGCCCAAGGAAAGGTTGGGGATGGGGTGCCCAGGGGGTGCTAAGCCCACTCCATCTGCCCTCGTGGGAGCCAGGACTGACCTGTCCCCTGGGGTGACAGTGGGGCTGCAGGGTGGGGCCAGGTCTCACCAGGGCTGCTGACCAGCGGGGACCTTTCTGAGCTCAACATCCCTTAGCAGGGCAGAGCCTCCACAGGCTTGGGGTGGCTGGCATTGGTGCATGGCCTGTGGGCACCGAGAGCAGGGGCGCCGAGAAGAATTCTCTGCCTTCACGATGGGGAGGTGTAAGCCACTGCTGGGGACCCTACAGTGTGAGCTCAGGCCTACAGTCAAGGCAGGCTGTGGCTGGACCAGTTAGAGAGCTTCCAAGGACCTCAAAACCTGGTGTGGTGGGACCCACTTGTGTCTAGGTTCACAGCCTGAGGGGTTGGGACGCTGCATCATGGGAGCTGGGTGTGCTGTCCTATGTGGGAGACGTGAGCAGAGGGGAGTAGGTGCTGCCTCCTTGGCTAAGGCCAGTGACCCTACAAACTCCAGCTTTGCTCAGGCTCCCATGCAAGTGGAGGTCTTGATGGGACACGCGCCTTTCAGGGGCCCCTCAGGGAAGGCTCAGGCCTGGGAGTCCCACCAGGGACATACCTCTGGGCCCAGCTCTGGTCCTCACCCTTGAGGGGCTCGCAGGCCAGCCGGGAGGTGTGAGGGTGTCCTAGTGGGCAGTGCTCAGCCAGACTCTCCTGGGCCACATGCCATGGCACAGTCCAGATGTATGGTGTGCACAGGGAGGGGACTCAGCTGGGCAGCTGTGATGTTGGGTGCAGTTGGGGAGAACAGGTTGGTTGATGGCAGCGATTCACAGCGAGCGAGTGGCCCCCCCACAAGGGGCCTGACTGGGCTGCTCTGGCTTGGTCCCTGACTTCCACACTCAGGCAGGTGGTGGAGCAGAGGCCTGTGCCTTCCAGAGGTCCAACCCAGAAGGCGGATCCTGACCTCTGAGAGGGTACAAGGTCCGGCCCAGGACAGTGGAAATTTCTTGGGGACACTGGGGAGACTGCAGAGAGCCAGCACCGATGGCAGAGACCTGGGAACCAGGCTGCACTCACTCCCAAATGCAATGTACTCTGAAGGGCCCTTCCCCATCTTCCTGTGGCCCTTTTGACAGTGCTCTCTGCTTCGGAGATGGGGCTTTATAGCTGTACCTGCCAGAGGGGACAGACGCTGTGTCCTTGCAGGCGAAGATCAAGCACAGAGAGAGTGACACTTCCTTTGTAAGAGCAGGAACCCCGTTCACCAGGGAAAGCTCCGAGCCTGGGATTAGCAGCCCTGTAAAGGTCTGGAGGAACAAGCGAGGCCCAGGTGCCCTGAGCCTGCACCAAGTGATGATACCTGGACACAGGTCTGTGGAACAGGCTGGGATCCACTCCAGCCAGGCCCTGTGACCTGGGCCCAGGCCTCAAGATCTGAGAGGAATAAAGGTCTGTTAGTAAATTACCTAGTGACAAGTGTGAGGGTACAGCAGCTTGAATAGATGAAAGCAGCTGGTTAATGTCGACCAGGGGTCCTCAAACTTTTTAAACAGGGGGCCAGTTCACTGTCCCTCAGACCACTGGAGGGCTGGACTATAGTTTAAAAAAAAAACAAAAAAACTATGAACAAATTCCTGTGCACACTGCACATATCTTATTTTGAAGTAAAAAAAAAAAAAACAATGGGAACAAATACAGTATTTAAAATGAAGAACAAGTAAAGTTAAATCAACAAACTTACCAGTATTTTAATGGGAACTATGGGCCTGCTTTTGGCTAATGAGATAGTCATTGTTCGGAACCATATTTGTCACTGCTAGTCATAACAAGTGATGCAATTGTGCATCTGGTAGTCTTGATCTGTTGGGAGATTTCATATGTTTCATTTTGGAAAAAGTCTGTTCACAGACATAAGTGCTACCAAAGATGGTTGCCATATTGAGTGCATGGTTCCTGAGATTAGGATATGTCTCAGAGGGGAGAGATGCATAGACATTAGGAAGGCTGCTTGACTTGAATGCGTCTTTCAAAGAGTCACAATTCTGGAGTTCAGCCAGTTCTGCTTGGTAAATTGTATCCACATTTTCAATGTCAATAGAAAATGGGTTATGGAAAAGCTATATGTCCTGTTCATGGAGATGAAGCCCCTTAAATCTAAATGGGAATTCCTCTTGCAACTTTTCCAGTGAATCCACACGTTTTACTTGGGAATGCAACCAATGGATTTTCTGCTAACAGATTTTGAGTTGTGGGGAGATGTCAGAAATTGTCTTCCTTCACTTGTTTGATGAGGAGGCCTAATTTTACTTCAAATGCTTTCACATGTGATTGCGTAGCACAGATGGCGCTTCCCCTTTCCTTGAAGTTGCACATTGAAACTGTTGAGTAGCTCTGTTACATCTGTCAGAAAGGCAAGGTACCATTTCCATTCTGCATCATTGAGCTCTGGTACTTCTTTGTTTTTTGAAAGCAGAAAAGCTGTAATCTATTGAAGTAAGTCATAGAAATGTTTCAAAACTCTCCCTCGACTCAGCCAATGGACTTCTGTGTGGTATGGAACATCTTCACAAGCAACATTTAGCTGAGACAGAAATTCCTGAAATTGTGGTTTAGTGCATTACCTCTAATGAAGTTAACACAAGATACTACAGTTTTTGTAACAGAGTGCCACTTTAGGGATTTACTACACAGTGCTTATTGGTGGATGAGGCAGTGTATGGCTATTGGATGAGAATGGTTATGTTTGTCCATCTCTTGGTTAATGTGAGCAATTACTCCTTTATTAGACCCACCATGCTAGGAGCACCATTAGTTGTCACACTGGGTAGTTTTGCCCAGTCCAGCTCCAAACTATTCACAGTTTGGCAAACCTTTTCATAAATATCCTCTCCTGTAGTTGTTCCTTTGATGCTTTGCAGTGCAGCAAGCTCTTCTGTGACTTCAAAATAGTC